>BRDA01062537.1:0-29300 GCA_036984385.1 Crenuchus spilurus | reverse complement strand
AATACTGTCTGTTAGAAGGAAACGAAGCTCCCATCATGCTGGTATCGGATCCTGTAGTATCGGAGCACTTTTATGAATACGAGTACAAGTACATGGTATCGGACAGATACCCAATGCTGGTATCGGTACCGGTGCATCCCTAGTAGCAACGTAACTCCAGTGCAAAACTAAAGTAGCAACCTTCAGACAAATGCCTGGCCTCATTCACAAGACTTGTGGTAAGGGGAAATTGTATTAATGTCATCTTTCACCAAACTGTCATTTTAAAATGAGTTTACCTTACATAGGCAAGGCATTAACCCAGCAGCTGTATGTGTAGTGAGAGTTGATGGCTTGAAGATTAAATCGAACTGCTCCACTTTGTCTAATTTGTGTACTGTCCCAATTCTCTATGTGTAGAGTTTCAGGGTGTGTGTGTGTGTGTGTGCGCACGCACATTTGTAGAGAGAACTAGAGAATGGAGTGATGTTTAGTGTGTCTTACAGACTGCCATGCATATTGTATGGAAGTCCTCAGGAGCAGGAGAGGGAAATATCTGCTACACACATCACAGTTCTGCTTCATCAGATATACATAACTCACACTGGCACATCTTCAACTTTAATGTCATACTCCTCCTGTTTCACTAGCATAGCATTACAAAACAAGACATTACTACCATCACACATATGCACTTGCATGGAGTTTAACTTGTTTAAAAAGCTCCTCATTTGCAGCTGTAATTTGACAAAAGTTAATTTTACACACTAAATGTATCTGATGAGCCAAGACATGTTTGGCACCCAAAGTTTGCTTGTTTAGTTTGGAGTTACAGCTACAAAACAGCTAACAATTAATGTTCAGCAAGTAACAATGTACCAAAGCTCTCCAAATAGCACTGTATAAACAGCATCATTGTCTCAAACCATGTTAAGTAATCTGAAATTTGGCTCGGCAATGGATCTTGACCCCGTATGATGCACTGTCATTAATCAAAATAGATAAAACACATTGAGGTTAATATGGTTCTACTACTTTTACTGTACATGTCCTGTATTCCTGTATGTGAACATTTATAATTAGCAGACATTCATAGGGTAGAAGCCATTGTTTTGCTTGACATCAGGTTAAAGCCTTCTCCACACAACAATATCTGAACATTTTTAAAAACTACATACTGTCATTGTTTTTAAAAAATCTCTATCAAAATAACCTTCAGAAATCTCACAGGAGCCACCAGGCTAACAACGGCAACAGGGCAGAAACACCTCAAGAAGAAATGGAGCATGTGTATTAGGACAAAAACTGTTATTGGCAAAAACAGAACAATTACATGAGTAACATGAGACAATTCAATAGACTGTAATATGTTGCAGTACTGTAGTCAATGTGATATGTATTGCTTTTTCTGATTTAAGGAAAACTGCTACATTACATTGGAATGTAAGAATGTCATGACTGAAGACAGTTTACAACATAGCTATGTAGCAGTTGGGGTTTAAACACAACACGAACTACCATCTACTATAAATTATTACATGTAAACATGTAAAAAAGCATGTGTTAACTAAATTCAATACTGTTTGAGTATTGATATAGTATCACAAAACACAATATTGCAGTACTGTTGACATTTTCATACACCCTAATGTATACTATACACATTATAGAACATGAATCGTTAATGTTTTAAACATTGAGTTCAGTAATGTGAGTAAGTTCGCACCGCCTTCACTATGCCACTGTCTCAAACACCAATACAGTCCAGAGAAGATATGAGAAGTTGTTTTTAGTGTTTCTATCTTTATTTAAAAAGAAACAAAGCCAAGAAAACAGAAATTCAGCAAAAACACTTGCATAACTCCAAAGGATTTTATCCTAGAAACAATATGAAACATACCCCGGAGACCTTAAAGGGTCTAATCAAATGTATATAGTTTGAATCTAAATTTTTTTTTTTGATATTTTTGAGAGGAGCTTAAATAAGCAGAGACATGTTTGAGAGCGAGTCATACAGCTGCGCATTTTTTCCCACCAAATGATGCGATATGTCATTCATATGATAATGACATGGTAATTCCAGACATAGCATTAGTGGAATGGCGGCCATGCAATGTGTGGAATGTGAACATGAACAAAATACCTCTCACCTCACACGTACCTCAAAAATATTCAATCTAGGAACCACTGAATGAGTCAAACGCGTCAAGTCAATTTGTAAAGCTTTCGAAATAAAACCACATACAATTTCTAAAACTGTAATGACCAGTGTGTGAGTAACAGTTCTGTTTATTCTGTTCAGAGTTCAAAAGTCTTGGTTAGGAATATTTAGCGTTTTTTTTCCACAATATATCAGCACATCTGAAAATCAGTCTAAGTTTAGAGCAGATTTACTTAAAATATAGATTTATGACATTTTTACTGTTTTGACACTGTTGTTGAGTTTGTGCTGAACAAAAGCTTGTGTAACACTTTGGGAGAAAATTAATTTAGATGGCTGTAATTTGAAAAAATCTCAAAGCATGTCACACTACATCAGAGTGTCTGAAATACCCTCAGACTCCAGAGGAATAAGGTGCAACAAGGTAAAAATAATCCAGTTCTAAACATGAATATAACCAAACACACAGTCATGTTCTGCATGCTCAGTAAATGAAACGACAACAAGCATGCACAACTTCATGGTGTGATGTTTGCATATTTATAAAGCTGAATTATGCCCATCCACACACATGATTGAAATTATTTTTTCTAAAAATCTATATCCTGGAGAACTTGTTCAAAACCCTCTCTTCACAGTGACAAATAAAGCACATGTGCACAGGGATGCCAAAACAAAGAGACAAAAATACATTCTAAAAATATTAGTATATGCATGGATGGGATGTTGTTGCAAGTGTGTTGGGGGATGTCAGAGACAAGACGAGATAAGAGCTAAAGCTGTAAAATGTCTTCATTCTAAAAAAGGACAAGGAAATAGAAGCTGTGAAAAAAGCAGTAGTAGCATCAGACATGGTAGCAATATCTGACCTGTGGCCACTGACAGGCACTGTTAAAACATACAGTAGGTAAGGATGTGAAAGCCAGTTTAATGATTAGGTGTAACGTGATTCTTTTGTTGCAGACTGAGGCATTTTGTATGTTCTCTTCATGTCTGCACATTTCCTCCAGGTGATCTGGTTTCCTCTCACAGTGCAGAAACACATGTTGGGAGGTTCACTGCAAAAAATGATTTTTAAGAAAGTAAAAAAACTCTTGTTTGTGGACATTTTTTCTTATTTTTGTCTAAAAAATATATACTTAACAAGCAAGTTTTGCACAAGAAAATTCAGCTCATTCTAAGAACATATGTCTAACTATGTCGAATTTTTCAGCTCATCTTGATTTACCAGTTTCAGGGTATGACTATGGTTTTATTATTTTTCTTATTTAAAGTATAAGGCCACTTAAACAAATTCTCATTTTAAGAAATGTAATTATTGACTCTAAATCAAGAGTTCATAACACTCATTTAAAAAATATTTCTTAAGAAAAGCAAGAAGCACGATTTTCTTTCATTTTTGCCTATTTTAATTTAAAAACACATTAGTTAGATTCATTTGCTAGTTTTACAAATTCTAGCCAAGCAACTTTTGCTTACCCCATTGACAGATTTTCTTTCTTAAAACAAGAAAAATTGATCACATTAGGAATATTTGGCTTATTTCAAGTAGTACTATTTTTGCAGTGTTGATTGGCAGTGTGAAATTGTACTGAGGTTTGAGTGCTTTGGTGAGTGTATGTTGCCTTGTGATGGACTGGTTCCGTCTCCAGTGTTTCTGACTTGCAGCCATTGAATCGGAATGAATGAATTGGATGATGATGATGATGATGATGATGATGATGTAGAGGCTGGCCAACACCTCCCAAGAGAGCTAAAGAGATCACATTTGTACAGTCTCTGTCATTGCCTCAGTGTCTGGGTGAGGAACTGTAGAGACATCACAGAAAAGAGTCCCAATACAAATTTGACTTGAACAAGTGGAAAGAACGCTGATGTGAGGTCTTGAGTGCAGACTTTTCATTATAAATGTATGATTCCCTCTGGCAGATACCACATCTCACAATGACTGAAGCCCTAGCCATATTGCAGGGTGGTTCTGTGTGAGAGATGCTTAAATAAATGCATTTCTGCTTATTTCTGGAGGACTTCCCCAATATTTACATGTTTTTTTTTCTTCAGATTTTATGCCAAGTGCAATCAGCCAAGATATATTTGGAGTCCAAATTTTGCTTATTTAATTTAGAACAGGAACTGCCGGAGTGATGCTGACAAAGTCTGGAAGTCAGTAGTCACCTAAAATAGCCCAGTCTTTCATTGAACATACATTACCAAAACTTCTCTTTACTCAACTTGATTGTAAAGAGGACTGTTGAGAGCATGCCCATTGGAACTTCATTTATTGTAGGAACAGGGAAGTTTACTAGCAACACAGCTGCTGTTCAGCCTTGTCATTGTTGCAATGGCCAATCAAAATCCACATTCCAGAACATCTGTTTCATTTTCTCCTCAAATCACTTGTTGGGGGTGGGGGATTGACGTAATTGGTAAACTGATATTAGTTTTGTATGCCATGGATCCCAGAATATTTAAAAATGTCCTTCAAATAAAAGGGAAAAAACATGCTCTTTAATAAAAACAACCCCATTAACTTATTAATTTAGCAGCAGATCTGCATTAACTTTGTAGCAGATCAATATAACAATGTCAATATAACAAACAGTCTTTGAAATGTGAGAGTTGAAATAAAATTCTAATTTTAAACATGAAAGAACAAGAGCTGTCAAACGATTAAAAACATTTAATTGTGATTAATCTTAGAATTTTGAAGAGAATCTTGGAGGCATGTAAATGGATGGCTTATCACAGGCTGGTATATGTCAAAGTAAAATGAAATAATTTCAAATGTTTTGGACCATTTAATACAGTGGAACCTTGACTCACGGTTGACCCAACTTACAAATTTTCTGAAATACTAGCCATCACTCGGTATTTTTTTTTTTTTTTTTTTTTTGCTTTATCCTGCCAACTGAGATCTGAGTTAGAAGTGAGCCAGCTTCCGTCATCCGCTAGTAGTAGTCATTAGACAGCAGAGATCACTGTTTACACTGCAGAGAAGAGGAAACGCTCTGCAAGTGAAAGCAAGGAAAGTGTGGCTAAAAAGGCAAATCTTCAATGTAAATACACTTACCGGTAATAAACCAGTTTATTTCTATGCAGTTATATTTTATGTATTATTACTTGTATACACTATTTATTATATATGAAGTAAATCTTTGCTGATATAAAATTGCATAACAAAAAAATTGGTGAGGTGTTTTTTTTTTCCCATTTATTTATTTATTTATTTATTTATTTTTTTGTCGGGCTGGAACGGCTTAATAGCATTTTAATTAATATTAATGGGGAAATTTTAATTTGATATACAAGCAAATTGAGTTACTAGCTCCATCACAGAACCAAACTCGTAAGTCAAGGTTCCACTGTATAGCATAACACTGTTTTCCCCCCACAGATTACATTGTGGTAACTTGCAAGGCTAAATAGAATTTAATGGCACTGAGTTTTTTTTTTATTGCGTTAAATTGAGATTGCTTTAATGCATTATTATAGCGTTAACTTCGACAGCCCTATAAAAAAACAATATTAGCAATTAAACCTGCTGGTGTTTTCTTTAGAATGTACCAGACTCTGGCTGAAAGTAAACATGCACATGTGGAAAAATATATTTAGTCCAATCGAACACAATCGTCTCTCATGTTTGTTTCTTTACTTGCCAATCAAAAATGCTAATGAGGGAACCGCTGGGAGGGACCTTTTTAAGGTGGAGATGTAACCACCATAAACTGTTGTGGTCTTTTTGACTGTCAGGTGTCTGAATGCTGTAGTACATGATTAAAGTTCATGCTGCTTGCTCAGTTTAAACACTGTTTAACTGCCACTATTGTTCTCACAGTATGCTTTTCAGTTTCACTGCCATGACTTTTTTTCTCAAGCATGTGCTACGATTGGTGGGGTTGTGGGGGTGGATGACCCTGTCCCCCATGACACCATTCTATTTTGTTCATAAATGAACATTTATGTCCTTGGATAGAAGAGAGGTTTCATTAGATACAGGTTAGAAACCTGTTTTTTTCTGATGGACTAACCTTTTCATTTGTCTCTTTCTTTTCCATGTTGCCCTCTTCTCTACCTCTACACAAGGTAAGAAAACATTTCACTTTTTCATTTTCATCATCCTTTCCCTTTGCGTGTCCTTCTGTAGCTGACAGCTTGGCTTTTCCTGTTGCTCTAACTGTGCAGAGGTGAGGCGTCTGATCACAGTCAGAGTGAACCAGACCCTTGGGACCCCACAGGCCCTTCTGCCTGAGTGGCTCAGCCTTGGGACCATATGGGCCCCACTGGCCCCATCTGATTTAGTATCTGCACATGTGCCTCCCTTCAAGGCCTGAAATGAACTAGGGCCACTTTGATGTGGAGGAGTGGACAGGCGAGGACAAACATTACAAAGGGCTGAGAGGAGTACTGGACAAACTGACTGATGATAAAGCCATGCTCTTCAAAACAAGAGAGGATTATTGGCTGTCTGAGTTCTAGTCTATAATATATTCTACTGGGGTTAAATGTGTAATGATGCCAAAGAGAAGTAATATACTAGAGCACTTTGATAAAGTTAGAGATAAACTGAGGTCAACAAAATCTTCAGAAAATGGCTCAAAGTTTTAACATTACTGTGAATCTCTGTTAACAGAAGCTACTCTTTCTGTTTTTAAGGTTAAATATCATTTAAGAAATGTAAAGTATCAAAATAGCACTTTTCAAAACATTGCAAAACAAATGAGAACCACAGATGGTGGTTAAAAGATTTCTAGGTCATAGGTTTTTTATTAACCCATGGATGGATGGATGGATGTAAAGACGGATGGATGGATGTAAAGACGGATGGATGGTTGTAAAGACGGATGGATGGTTGTAAAGACGGATGGATGGTTGTAAAGACGGATGGATGGTTGTAATGACGGATGGATGGTTGTAATGACGGATGGATGGATGTAAAGACGGATGGATGGATGTAAAGACGGATGGATGGATGTAAAGACGGATGGATGGATGTAAAGACGGATGGATGGATGTAATGACGGATGGATGGATGTAATGACGGATGGACGGACGGACGGATGTAATGACGCACGGCCGGACGCACGGCCGGACGGGCGGGCGGGCGGACGGACGGACGTAATGACGGGCGGACGGACGGACGTAATGATGGAAGGATGTAAAGACGGGTGGATGTAAAGACGGATGGATGGAGGGATGTAAAGACGTACTTCACATGACAATATGTCAGTGCTAGAAGTTCCAAATTTGAATCCTATTCTCAGGCTTTTTTGTGAAATTTCCCTAGGCCCTATGTTAAGATGACTTCTGTGCTGGTGAACATGCATGTACAGAGTGTTGCCTTTTATTTTGTGTGAGTGTATCTGTTGGTGCACCACAGGAGGCATAGGATGGATCTAGTAGGAGCAGATGGTTATAGTTCATGCCCTTTTATTGACCCCAGGAGGATGTTTGGGATGCATCTGCAGGGTCCCAGCAGAGGCTCTGCTTGCATCTGGATATCCTGCTGCATTCCAAGAATTAGTAACCCATTCATTCACACCCTGTCTCCTCAGTAGTTTACAGTGACTAGACGAGTGAAATGATGATCGGATGTGGCAGTGCTGTACCACCCGTTACAAACAAATATACAAAAAGATTTAGAGGAAGAGTGTCATACAACAATCCTTTTATATAGTTCAGCTCTCCATCATGATGTGCAGTAGAGATGGGATGTATTAAACATTCACCATTAGTTTATACATTTTGTATGTTTTTGATGGACATGAAGCTGTGCATAATGCCAAGATCCAAGCAACTGATGATGTATCTAATCTTAAGCTAAATATACACTGAACTTTGAATGGAAATCAAAAAAGACAAACATGTAAACAGCATGTTATTGCTGTGTTGGCATAAACACAAACATACTTTCCAAGAGTTAAACCTTTTTAACCATATAAAATGTTTGGGAACAGATTTTCAAAAGGAAAAACAAGGGGTTGACCAGTTATTGGTTTTGTCTGATAATCTTGAGCCGATATGCTCATAAATTAAACAAAAAAATACGGAATGTCTAATGTAAACAGGATTAAAAACACTTTTTTTTTTTTTGTGCAGTGTCCCACCAACATTTGATTGGTAGAAATGTGGACCACGTGGTTAGTAAATTTCTTCACATGTGATTTTCAGTGTTTTAGCAACTGTCTAAAGTGCTTTATTTTTATAATGTTATAATATTACAATTTGGTAATATAATGTAAGTTGTGAGGAGTGGCATGCTTGTAAAGTCACACAATACAAATGTCAGAGTTATGAGTGTTGTTCCAAAATATAAGCATCCTTGATTACTAATAATTGGTATCAGTATCTGTCCTGAAAAGCATCATTGTTCAACCTCTAGAAAAAATGTCAAAAATGTCTATCCCTACTGGATGGCTAATCAGGTGTACAGGGATATCCTTAGAGAACCTGGATCATTAAACTACTTGCTAAGCAGTTGCTTGAAGTGCTGAGATTGACACTCGGCCTAAGAGACCGTGACTAACAGGATGGAGCACATCACTCCATTGGAGCCCATTGAGAGAAGAACCTTAGTGGACACTGAGGTTCTTCTCCTGACAAGCTAGACACTAGTGCTAAAAGACCAGGAAGTGCCTTTTTTTCCAGAGGGGTTACAGAAGTGTTGCCCCCCCCCCTCACATAATGACTGTCAGATAGCCCCCCTGAAGAGGCATTTCTTCCTTCCCTCTGTTGCTTGAAGTTGGAGAAAAGATGGCTAAGCCACAAGGGAGTGACTCAAAGTGGCGATGGAAGAATTGCAGGAATTCATCTGCTCTTAACAAGCCTCTTCATCAGAGCGTCTGCCAGTCCCCTTGATTCCTTGCTTGCGGGGCCAGGCGTGATGGGCCTGCCCTGGTGCGTTCGGGCCAGGAGAGCCCTCCACTCCGAGACGTGATGTGGGCTAATTGGGGAGGTCTTTGAGCGGCTGCCACGTGCAAGCGGCAAAGGGCTGCGGCACCTCTCGAGCGGATGAAATATTCATTCCTCTGAGAATGAAATAGTGATGAGACCTGGTGCAGAGGAGCCTGCTAATTTTCAACCCAACCTCTTTTCCTGGCTTTGTAGACACAGTCTTGCTTTTCTTTTGGCTCGGTTTCCTTCTGTCTCTCTCTCCCTATGTGTCTCTCGCTCTCTCTCCCTCTCCTGTCTCTCTATCTTGCTGAATTTGTCTTTCTCTCTACCTCTCTCAATCTTTCTGTCTTTCTCCAATTATCCATCTGTCTTTGTCTCATCCATCTGTCACTCTCTTGCTCTCTTTCAGTATATCTCGCTCTTGCTTCTTCTCTCTCACTGGGTCTCTCTATTTCTCTCTTAAAACTTGTTTTCAGTGTTTGTTTAGATTCAGGTTCTGACTTTCTCCGCTGCTCACCTGTGAAGTCTTTTGTTTTCTTTGGATTTTGCTTGCAATATTGTTCCTTTACCGGCGGCTTGACGGGAAGATCGAGTCTCATGTTCCACATCTTTTCATGTCCTGTAGTGCTGATTTTGTTCAGCCCTGGCCCATGGGAGTAAACTCCTGCTACACAAGAGCTTTCCTCATTCACTCTAATCAACTGGCTTCATGTTGAGCATGTATGCTGCTTACCCAGGAAGTCAAGGATGCTGCTAAACATATTTGAAGGTTGACAGGACAAGCCCCTGTGTGTTTTTAGTTATAACAATAAAAGCAACTGTCGCACACTGACTCCTTTTATAGTGTTATACAAGCTTTTATATGTTCTATCAAATCTCATGTTAACAGACTTGCTCATGGCACATTCATAGTGCTAGTCATTGACTTTGAAATTTAGCTTGAGGAGAGCTAAAAAAAACACAGCAGCATGTCATGCGGCTCCAGTGAAGAAGCTTGTTAAGTTGATATAAATTGAGATCTGATGTGATTCGGTCTCTATTGGAAGCACTTTTTCGACTTGTCTGAAGAATGGCTATCAAATCCCTTCCACATGATCCTGAAGGCAAAGCCCATCTGTATAGAACTCATCTCTTCATAGAGCTTAAGCAACCTCGCTTCCTGGTATCAGAGTACAGTGTGGATCCCAGGTGACTCCATTTGCAGCATCTCTAATAGAAGTTGGCATGGCTAAAAAGTCTCCAGTTAAACATGTAGAGATGTACTGCATGTAGTGCTGGGCGATAAAACGGCATCGATTTTTTTCACGATAAGTTTTCCGTCGATGACGATGATAAGCCGGGACAATAGAATTCGATAAGCATTAATGTTCGTTTCCATTTTACGTCTAAGCAGCTTGACAGTGAGTTCTGATGTGTGAGACTGCTGCTTGTTAGCTCCTCCTCACCAGCGCCGCCAAAATGTGCTGTTGTGTGACAAGCTGTGATTGGCCGGTCGAGAGAGCGCAAGGTCGCTGTGTTCTGTCTGTTTGTGTGAGGAGAAGGAGGGGGGCTCGCTGTGTGTGTGTGTCAGCCGGTGTGCTAGCTAGCATTAGCATATTAGCTTGGCTCTCTAGCCTGTTGTTATTTTGGAGTGGCTGCGGCCAACAGCAATCACTATAAATTTCAACAATAAAGCAACGACTGTAAACGTCTTTCTTGTCCATCCTTTCAACGCATCCAGCTGGACACTACAATATTATGTCCTGGCAGTAAACATTTTAATATATTAAGCATGTATTTTGTTTGATGTTTTTAGAAAGATGTTTAAAACTATGACAGTGTTAGAAAATTTAATATCGTGATAATTATCGAGATTGATCAATATAGAAAAATGTATCGTGATAAACACCCTGCATGCAATAAAGATGATCGTTCTTTAATTAATTAATTAATTAATTTTTAAAAGGCATTCATTTCGAAGAAAGAATAGCTACCAGTAGTGACTCTAGTATGCTAGTGCTATTGATTGTACCCTGAACATTGCAAAAGACAAAGACTAAAGGAACTTACTGGATTTAGATGTGACATACCTTTTGTTTGCAGTGAGTTCTGCCACAATCAAGCACATAAAGTTGTCATAAAGTATATTCATAGTCAGGCCCTGCGAGACTAGCAGAAAAACTTTTGGACACATTTGCACCAGAGGGAATATGATTGATTTTGCATCCTGTAGCTTAGAAAGAGCTTGTTAATTGCGCAAATAGATGCAGGGAAAACACCACCAAAGACTACTAGTCTGTCCAGTTTGTCTCTAAACTATTGCTTTTCTTTTTTGAATTTCCTCGCTCATCACAGCTCACACAGCGTCTTTTAAAATAAGTACCTGCTGAGTGAATCAGGTGTGTTAAAAACAGGAAAACAAAAAATGTACATTGTTTAAAAATATGCGCTGTGAATAACCAGTTACAAAGCAATGTATGCTTCCTTTGCAGGAACATAGGAACTTTTTCATTTCAACTTGAGTAGGCACTGAGTAGATAAGAGTTTGCCCTCTGTAAGAACTTGCATAAAAACAGTAGATAAAAAGTTGATAGCCGAACAAGCAAGTTCAGCCAGATTCACATAAATTAATCTATTCTCTACAGGGGTTAGACAATGAAACTGAAACACCTGGTTTTAGACCACAATAATTTATTAGTATGGTTTAGGGCCTCCTTTTGTGGCCAATACAGCATCAATTCATCTTGGGAATGGCATATACAAGTCCTGCACAGTGGTCAGAGGGATTTTAAGCCATTCTTCTTGCAGGATAGTGGTCAGGTCACTATGTGATGCTGGTGGAGGAAACCGTTTCCTGACTCGCTCCTCCAAAGCACCCCAAAGTGGCTCAATAATATTTAGACATAAAGACTTGCTGTCTTGGTCACAGATGCGCCAGCAAGACGTGCACCAACAATTTGTCCTCTTTTGAACTCTGGTATGTCAGCCATAATGTTGTGTGCATTGTAATATACTATATAACTGTGCTCTTACCTGCTAACTGAACCTTCACACTCTGCTCTTACTGGTGCAATGTGACATTAATGAAGATTGGCCACCAGACTGGTCCAATTTAGCCATGAAACCTCCCACACTAAAATGACAGCTGTTTCAGTTTCATTGTCTAAGCCCTGTATCTGTTAAATAAATTTAAAAATCATTGTCAATCTCAACCTCCCTCAGTCTTTGATGTGCTGTTGTACTTTGTCAATGTGTTGAAAGGACACAACCCTTGTGCAGGTAGCATCACTTCTACTGTTTTGCATGCTCACAGACCTTGCACTGGGAATGCAAATAAAGAATTTGTTCTGGAACGTTGTTTGTTGAAGTCTGAACTAGGGCTTTCATAGTCATGAAAAAGTCAACTTTTTTTACGTTTTTTTTTTTTTTTTTTTTTGTTTTACTGTAGATCACTTTGGCTTATAGCTTATGTAAGACTAGAAATCCAGACAAATTATTTGAATCTTTCATTTCAAGTTTGAATTTGAGTAAATTTCTATTCAAACGGCATCAATATTAAAAGGCTTGAAATATGTCACTTAACATGTAATGAATAAATATGAAAATATGTGACATTTTACCTTTTTTAATTCAGTTCTGAGCAATTTTAAATGACATTTTTTCACAATATTCTAATTTTTGGAGATGCACTAGTATCCATCTATTACAGTTCATGCCTAAAATGGCCAAACTAACTGATCATCTTGTGGGGAAATGTCCTTCTTTCTAGCTGTTGATACTCAGTTGGTCCAAATTCAGCTTGATCTCAACTGACATGCTCACCGCTGCCCTCTAAAGGTGTTATAACAACAATTAGAACATTCATTTTCTACTTTTTTTTATTTACCCCAAATAATCATCTCAAACCCGGCGATCGGGTGATTATGTAATCATTGTGTCCGTCTTAATGTGTAGTTTCTCAAAAGATTCCGAAACCTTCCTGGAAATGCAGCAGTGCCTATGCAAATAAGATAATTGGGATTGGTGGTGGTGTGTGGAGCTCTAGTCTTCCTATTAGAGTATGTGGAGAGGAGAAGGCAGCAGTGAGGGGTGGAGGGGGCTGGCGTGTAGCTTGTAAGTGGGGCGTTATTAGTAGATAAATTTCTAGCAGTGTCTCAGGGTGAGCGGAGACGGGGAGGGGCCATAAGGGAGTACCCATTAGATGGCAGAGTTCAGGTCCTAGCTAATCTCTCTGGAGTGCTCTTCTTTCTGTATGGCCATGCGTATTTACACTAATGAAGATTAACTGTGCAGCCAAGATACTGCTGCCTGCCTCATATCTCCTGCCCTCCGTGTGGCTTTTAACACATCACACAGCTTATTTCATATAGAACTAAGGCCTTACACTTTCCTGTACTTCTTTACAGTGATTTTGTTGTTTTACAAGGGTGCGCATGATTCTTGATTATATGGAATCACATTTTTAGTATTGATGCCTTTAATGTCAATATTCCTAATTTTTCCCTAATTTTTACATTTTTAAAAGAATATGTACATTGAATTAGTCCAAACTTGTGACATGTATCGTAGCGAGTCACAAAGCTATCACAAACATGTACATAAATACATTGCTTTATAGTTTAAATATAAGAAATTAACAGTACAGCTGTTTAACTGGCAAGATTTCAACAGCAATATATTGGGTATAGATACCATAACTGTAAACATGTGGATGTGAATGGCTGGTATTGTGGCATGTATGCAAAACTGAATGTTTAATACTCCGATTACAGAAATGGTTGATGTGAAGAAGCATTCATTTCCACTCATGATGTCAGCACTGTTAACGTAGCACTGTTAACGTAGGTGGTTTCCATGTTCCAGCACACCCATGGAGCTCATAACAAACCCATGAAGTGTTCATTAATGACTTTGAGTTGATTCAGGTGTGTTAACCATACAGTGCAGAGGTACCCAAGGCCCAGAAATGACCATAATTCTCTTTTTTATACACTCATGCCTCTAGTCTTCTACTACACCTGCAAGGAACCGCTTTGTTCTCTTCAGGTGAGTCACACGACTAATGATCAAGTCCTTCATCTTCAAAGAAAGAACCTTAAGATGAACAGAACTTCAGAAGAATGATCTCTAATGCAGATCTTTAGAAGTTCTAAATGTATTTTCATAACCTTTTTACCTGAAATGGATCTGTTTTTTTTCTGAATCCAGGATATAGAACCAGAGTAACAGGTACTGAGGCTTGATAAAATGTCTCCAAGGGAAGAAGTCAAACTGACAATAAAAAAACAACAAAAAAAACTTAAGTGCAATACCTGCCAGACAGTTCCAAAGACCACATTTACAGTAAAAGTGGGGATGTGAGCTGTATTCTGAGCTTAGTGTAATATTAAATGGAAGTCCCAGTGTATTCCCATGACAGGTTTTCCTTTGTTTGGCCAGTTTACTGGAACGCAAGTTGAAAGTCCTAGTGTATTCCTATGACTGGTATGCTTTGAATTTCTATCACCCGTGTCGTTACTCGTTAAGTAAACATTCTGTGGTTCAGGACAGATTACAGAAGGTACTTTCTTTTATCTTTCAGTTTTATTTTAGAAACATTAATGATATTTAATGTGTATAGCTGTTTATTATTGACAGCACATTTATCCTGCTAGCTATTTTCAGTATAGAAATTACAGAGAGTGGAAACACCAGACGTTTGAAGAAAACATCTTGGAACAAGCATAGCACGGCCACCGAAAAGGAATTTGGTTTTTACATCAGATATAATGCTGAACAACCATACAAGATATTTGTCTTATCTGTGGTTCACTGCAACGTTCCTCTTGAATTCCAGGAAACAGGCCAAACAAAAGCAAAAGAACTGATGATGGGAATTTACTGGGATTTCCATTTTACATGTGGAAAAAACATATCAGCCAAATTTCTCAGAATTAGATTATACATTATTCAGTTTAGATTTACAGGGGAATGCACATTAATACAGATTTCTGAAAATGTGCTAATGAAGCCAGTGTAGCTAACTCCTTTTCAACTGTGGAGTCTTTTTGAATGAATTATGCACATTTACATCTGAATACAAGTGGCCTGCCATTTGACCCAAAAAGTTTCATACAATTATGTTTCACATTTAGTGAATTCAACAACTGCCCATTGCTTTCTATTAAACATTTTCTCTGTTTCAAATTAGCAATGTCAGATGATGTGGAAAACTAATGCCCAGACCACTGGAAGCTCCAGTTTTCCCAGTTGCAATGATATAATGGCAGAAAATCCAAGAACTCGTATTTTGTTTTCTACTGACATGAACAGTACAAAAACATGGATATTAGGTGGATTGGATACTCTAAAATTACCCTGGTATGCATGTATGCATGTATGTATGTATGCATGCATGCCTAGATATGGTTGGCACTCTATCCTGGGTGATCCCCCTAGTGCTCGATGCAGTCCTCCAGGTGGACGGTCGCTTCCGGTTGAGAGTACGCTGTGTGCGACTGGCTGCTGCTTCTCACCGTAGTGTGTGTAAATGGAGTGTGTTGATTGTAAAGCGTCCTTGGGTGTCTAGAAAGGCGCTATATAAGTATAATGTGTATGTATAGTATCTGCCATACTGCTTTATAAAGCTGCTCAATCACACTCACGATATCTGCTATATGACCTACTGTTAACAGATAGTGGCCAAACTCACTCATACAAACTCTGTATGTACAGTTTATTTGAATATTTTCCCAATTATAATGGCAAAAGGCCAGAGCATTGAGCTAACAGCGTAACACTTTGGTCAAGATCCTGCCACTTTGAGAGGACATTTTGTCATTAAATGCAGAAAACTCCCAGCATCTGTAAAAGCTTCTTGTCAAGTAAAGTTAGATGTTATAAACTTGTTATAAATTTACATTGAAGCCCAGCTTCAGTGGGACTCCGTGGGCGGCGCTTCTACTGACTTCCACAAGCAAATGCACGTTGACTGTGCTGAAAGATGCAGCTTGGGCTAAATTAACAGCACCAGAGTGTTTTCATGCTGTTCACTCAATAACTATCAAATAGCAGGATGAATGATAAGTAATATAGATGCATTGTTAAGCTTTTCAGTGCCGTATAATAATATAATCTTCCCTTATAGTCCCCTGGCCCAGACCTAGATTAAATTTCACCCTCAAGTGTCTGTCAGTCATTCTGTTACTGCTTGAGCAGGTTTCCACCATGTTGAAATGTTTGCCAGGTGGTGTGTGAGTTAAATACACAGTCATGGTGGTGGCAAAATCACACCTTCACCTCACACACTCTTCCAGATTCTTCCCAGCAACAACCTGTCCTCCTCGCTTTATAGCCGTTTAGCTGTTTTTAGGACTTTTGCGATGGTTGATACTTGATTGATTTACTTGTGAGTTGTGGAGCTGAGTGGAATACAAAGCGCTGTCAGTTACGGTGATTGGCAGCGAGTAGTATTTGCATCTCCACGTAGAGACACACACTTTCCTTTTCTCACACACACATCACTTCATCTCTATCCTCCACTCGACCCTCGCCTGGGCACCAATCACTCATTCCCCCTGCAAGGACGTTTGTCACTTTAATTTAGGAATAGTCACACTCGCAGTCTGTCACGAGGGATATGTGGTGTGGTTGTGTGTGGTCTACACTATCAGGCAAAAGTTTGGACACCTGGCTGAAAGTAATCACAAACTGTTCTCTGCTGAAACCAACAAAAACAGACTGAAACCTCACTTATAATACACTCGGTGCTGTTTTTGGAGCAGATTTTCTCACTCATGTACTTTAGGATAGGCCTGGATAGAAGATCTCTACCTATAGATAACGGTGTCTGCTGGTTTTATTGAGATGCTTGTTTTCAGGCTTGTGATGGACTGTATTAGTGAACAAGTGCACACTCATTGACCAGAGTGCTTGCATATAGAGGAATTTGTCCTCTGCATTTAACCCATTTATGCAGTGAAATATGTACATATACTAGGGGGCAGTGGGCACATTTGCCCAGATTGGTTGTAAGCCAAACTGGTCGGTTTATGTTCCAACCCTCACCTATAGTCATGAGCTTTGGGTAATGACCGAAAGAATGAAATCACGAATACAGGCGGCCGAAATGAGCTTCCTTTGTAAGGTGTCTGGGCTCTCTCTTGGACATAGGGTGAAGAATTCGGACATCCGAGAAGAGCTCGGAGTAGAGCCGCTGCTCCTCCACGTCGAGAGAAGCCAGTTGAGGTGGTTCGGGCACCTGGTAAGGATGCCTTCTGGGCACCTCCCGGGTGAGGTGTTCCGGGCATGTCCAGATGGGAGGAGACCCCGGGGAAGACCTAGGACATGCTGGAGTGATTATATCTCTCAGTGGGCCTGGGAAAGCCTTGGAATCCTCCCATATGAGCTGGAAGAGGTGGCTGGGGAGAGGGACGTCTGGTCTTCTTTGCTTGGGTTGTTACCCCCGCGACCCGGACAATGGATAAGCGGAAGATGATGGATGGATGGATGGTTGTAAGCCGTATCCACCAGCAGCAGTTGGGTGTTCAGTTGTTCAGTTCAGTTGTTGAGCCACAACTCCACAAAGCCTGTGGCTCAGGTGAGAAAAGATTATCAGAAGGGACAGATAATCAAATAACTATCTTTGTTTTAAAAGCCAGAAGATATAATAAGTTTATCAACATGTTAGTTTGACTTTTATTTTGAATATTTAAATATTTTTATGATTTTGTACAAGACTGTGTAAGTTGCATTTTTGTTTCCACCTTTTTGCCCAACAGTTGACTGCAGCAATGAGTAGTGATGAGCAAATGGGGTCTCAGCTCTCATGAGTGCATTTTCTTATTTCTTGAAAGTTGTCTGATCAATGATTTGTTGTTAGGATAATATTTAGCCGTTATGTTCTTGGCCCACTTTTTGCTGAGGGGTGTACCTGTCTTTGACCTGTCTTTTTTCTGACTGCTTAAAGGCCACTGGGAGTTATTCAGCTCCATGAATAAACATGCCCACAAAATGAACCATATAACATGCTCACTTAAACCACTACACTGGTAATTACCAGCAAATCTTCCCCCTGGAAAATGACCCATTTCTGAAAGAATGCTTAATATTCAGCTTAATATTTCAATACCTTTGACCAAGGAATTCATGGATATATTGTTCTTAAATCTATTATATATGTACTGTATTGTATGTATGTGTGGAATGTGTAAAATAATAATAATACTAATAGTAATAATAGTAATAGTAATAATACATTAATAATACTATTATAAGGATAGCACATTAATTAACCATAAAGATACATTTCCTAATTTTGCCAAATATATTTCGTATTTTATCTATTAAAAAAGTAGTAAAACCTTCCATAAGTAGGTCTCTGTACTTTTGACTGCTACTGTGTATGTGTGACAGCAGCACAAACTCTGAGGAATGTAGCACCTCATTGTTTGCTTTGAAGTGGGCGGTGTGGGCGGCGTTAAACCTTGTCTGACCCGCACTGACCCTGGTGAGAGAGAAAACAGTCCAGCATTCGTCAGTCTGAATATCTGGCAACCTGCCCAACTGTGTCTCCTATCATAAATTTTTAAAGTGACATATGCCTCCAACATGTAGCTGCACACTCCCACACACACACTGCTGTCTGCCTGCCAGACACTAGGTTATTATATGGAATGTGTGTGTGTGTGCTTAGCATGTCAATGCATTGACACACACGTGTCAGGGGTCATGTGTGTCAAGTGTGTTTGAGTAAATGTTCTGATGCAGGATCAGGTTTCACTCTTTACATCTTAATGAGTGTTTGAAAGAGCTAATGTTGATCCTGGATAAACACATTCAATAAAACTCATTTAGCTAAATCATCAGTGTTAAACCTACTGCTACGTCAGAACTCAAGCAGTCAGCCCATACAGAGTTCTGATCCATTATCATTCTTCAATTTAAAATCACCTCAGAATCAAACTCTGTGCTTGAATGGGTTTGAATTCTGTGGTTCTGTGTATCAGGACATAAACATCTGGTCTTAAAATTAGGTAAACACAACCTCAGATGGACAGTAACACGTGACAAATTACACTGTGGCATTATTTACTTAACAAATTCTCTGCCAAAATGCAGAAGCGTTTGTAGGGAAAATGAAGCCCACCCTTACTGCCTCCAAATGAATTAAGAGTAGCAGCCAGGTGCTGCTTATCAATGCCTTTGGTCATCAGCAAATGCGACCACCTCTATAAAAGGCAGTTTGTTGGTCTGGCGTATTCAGATGTGTGTTAACACAGTGCCTCAAGGGCCCAGAGTTGCTCAGCGGGCTAAGATGCTGACACTATGACCAGAGGATCGCAAGTTCAAATCTCGGTAATGCTGTTCGCCATCGACAGCCGGAATTTGCTCTCTCTGGACGTGTAGATGGCACTCTCTCATGTACAGTGTATTCTGGATCAGGCATCTACTGATGGATCTACTGATCCATCGGAGCTGGGGATCCTGAGCGTTCGCTCCCCAGCGATGGTGTATCAGCTGTAGTTGGAAAAGAGGCGGTGCCTGCATCACATGCATTGGAGGAGGCTTGTGCTTGTCTTCACTCTCCTAGACTTAGGGACATTTCAAAGTGATGGGGAGAGCTCCTAGCAGATGGAATGGGTTAATGGGCCACTACCACAGTGGGAGGGGGGAAAATATTCAAAATTAAATGATTACTAACACAGTGCCAAAGACAAAAGACATCAGGAACAATCTGAGAGAAGCAAAAGTTGCTGCCCATCAATCTGTGAAGGGTTATAAGGCCATTTCCAAACAGTCTGAGTGCCTGTGTTTACATTCAGAGCTGAAATAGTTCCTCACTGTTATATTATTTAATGTGATTTTCATTAAAGACTTTCATTAACTGGGTTAATGTTAATAATGGATATAAGCTGACGATAAGCTGCTGCAGGGCAGGAGGGATATAATCGATAATCCCAGTTTTTTATCAAGAAAATATTATTATTATTGTTCATTATTTTAGACTTAACCCAGGCTTACCTTTTAATATTGACTCCCAACCAGAGGCTTACATATACTATATTTATATATTACGCTGTAAATTGGACTTATTACACTACGACTTCTCTCTCGGCTCACATAGAGGTGTGTGTGTGTGTGTGTTTCGGTTTTCTCGTGCTTTTACTCTCATTCTCTTGTTCTCCCTCACTCACCATGTCTTTTTCTTTCTCACACACTTGTGCTCTCAATTCTTCTCTCCCGCTCTCCTTTTCTTTCTCTACTTCTCCCTCCTGCTGTCTTTCCTGCTCTCACCAGTTTCTTCTTGGAGTCTCACTCTTTCTTGCTCTTTCACTTGTTCACTCTCTGACTCTCCCTCCTTTTGCCCAACCCTGTGTGTGTGTGTGTGTGTGTGTGTGTGTGTGTGTGTGTGTGTGAGAACTGATGCAAACCCTTATTTACATGTTCATCACCCTCCACAGGCTGAGAGTAGAAAGGAAACCTGTGTTTGTGTGTGTTGACTGCCGTGTATGGCTGGTATGCTCAATATGTCCCGATTCTCTCATAAATACATTACATTAAGTAAATGTGATTCTTGTTCATTTTAAAGGAGAACAACAGCTTAAACAGCAGCTTAAATAGCTGTTTTATGCTGGTTTTAAAGGGTTAAAATGCAAAGAATAACATTACTGTTATTGATCTGAAAATCCTATATTAGCATCCCTATAAAATATGATAATGTTGCAGCCCTGTTGTGCTGTAACACTGTACAGAGCAGCAGTAGAGGCTGTCGGGCAGTATTATGTGAGCTAAGCTGTGATTGGCTGTGTTGGCTCTCTGTGTGTACTGCGTGTAGATGAGAGTGGGGTGTATATTGTGTGGCACGTGCCCCACCCCGGAGCTGCTCTGAGCCTCAGTGCATTCTCTCCATTCCCAGCTGTCATCTACTCACTGCCTTCTGACTGCTGTACACCATCCCATCTCTCTGTACACACACACACCAACTTACACTCGTACAGTCCCCTCCAGTATGCAGCTCACAGCCCTCCAGCACCGAGACAGCAGCTTCAGCCCGAGGAATTTAAAGAGTGGAAGTGATGCCCGCCTTACTGGCGCTAGAAGTGACCCCTTTTAACCCCAGGGGGCTAGAGTTATGCTTGTTTTGCTCTATTCTTTAAATATCGATACATTATACACTGATCACCCATAAAATTAAAAGCATCTCCTTGTGCAGGTAATTATGCAATCAATGTTATTATTTTTATTTTTATTATTATTATTATTATTATTATTATTATTATTATTATTATTTTATTTTATTAAAATATGCTGATACTGATCATTTTAAGTTTTATATTACACAACAAGAAAATAGTTATTGGCATTGTTTGCATAAACATTAAAAAATTACACAGTCAATACCTTATACAACAATATAAACATAATATAAAATGTGCATTAACATTAAAGGTAATGTAAATGTGTGCAGAATTGTTTTTAGCGCAGGTGTAAATAAACACTAAATAACTACTTTCTCTAACGTGTTACACAGCAGTGGTGGCATTAGTGGTGTGGTGTCTCTAAAAGTAATTCAGAAATAAAACTTGACTTAGAACATATTTTTTGGTTAAAATTAGTGCACTATGCAGGGAATATGGAGTGATTTGAGACAGGGTTTCACCATGTTCTTCAGTAGTGAGGACCACCACAGAGCAGATACTATTTTGGTGGTGGGTCCTTGTCAGCCCTGCAGTGACATTGATGTGGTGGTGGTGGTGTGTTATCCTGGTATGAGAGGACTAGACATCAGAACTACTGGAGTATTTTAAACAATGTGTCCTCTCACTGTCCTCTCCGTTAGTCTGCTAGACATGCATATACAGCTAAAGAGCAAACAATATAGAAACAAGTAGATATTGAAGCAAATATTAATTGTGAGAAGCAGAAATTGAATCAGTGGTCATTGAAACAAGCAGAAGTCCCCATTCACAATCTGATACAGAAACGTAAATAACATGTAACTATGCAGTTGTTTAATTACATAAATATATATAAATAGCAGAGCAGCACTACAATATTTACTTCTCCAGGTTAAAGATGCTCAGGTGTGATACTGCAGAGTAAGCAGTGAAATGTGTAAGACTAGAGTTGGGAGCCAGTGGTTTATTTAGTTCAACTGGTTGTATTAAGACATTTCCTGTTTATATTTAATTCTGGCTGTGGCAGTCTTTGTCAGAATGTCAACAGTAACACTACACCCAGTCCATTCCTTCTCTCTGCTATTACTAGACTTTCAGTAATACTTCACCTCTCTCTCTCTCTCTCTCTCTATACTGAAATGCCTTGATTAAGTCTGTAGATGTGGAGGATTGTTCAGTAGTGTGGATTTAGGATTGAGCTGCAAGTAATGCCTCACTACTCTGCTCTAATTATCTGCTAAAGGAGCCACACAGGCGCTCACCGAATGTAAACACTCAAATGGCTTCCTGATAACCCCCAGTGGAGCGGTCTGACTGAGAGCTGGCATCGCTAACGCACTTCATACACACATACACACACACCACAGTTTGCTCATTTAAATCTGCTTGCACTATCGATTTAACACAATTCTGAAGAGCTTCAGGGAAATGAATAAATCACAAGCCATTGATTTAGGGATATTGTGTTGGATAAAGATAAGTCAGATGGCATGGCCTGCTCCCAGCACTGCTCACTGTCATGCAGAAAGGGAGTATATTGACTCTTAACCCTGGAGGCTGCTTTATAAATAATATCTTGCTGTGTATCTGGACTTATTAGATTGTTTATATCTGTAAGATCTACCAACCTAATATCAAAAAGGACCATTTTTGCTTTGTTGGTTCATGTCCCTGGTTATATTAAGTACTCTCATTACTCTTATCTATCATCAAGTGAAAGCACTCAACCAGCTCACAGACCTTGTATTTCACTCACATAATACAGTAGTCAGTTTCTCACAATTTCCTCCTTACTTTAAGTGTAAATGATCAACCTTTTTAGTTTTGCACTTGAGCTATGAGACAGAATCACAAAGAAAGTACAGTATTCAAGACGGATGCTGCTACTAAACTACATAAGCAAGTCTATTTGAGATCACCTTTAAGTGTGTGTTGATTTAGACACTATGCTAATTGGTAATCGTAAGCTTTCCATTACTTTTTAGTTACATTAACATCACAGTACATCATTCCGTTGGTCAGTCAAAAACATAACATAGTTCACTTTACTAGGGTTGAACCGGATACTCATTTCAGACAAGTATCCGTTATGGATAAAGCATTTTCCATAACGTACGATCACGATACGAGTAAAACTTGTCAATAACTGTGCCTGTGCTGAAGGAACATCCTCATTGGGTAACTGACTGTCTTCACGATCTGTGATTGGCCAGTCACAGAGAGCGCCCGCCCCTCCTTACACAGACGCATCTCTGCCAGAGCTGTTCCTCACTCTCACTTCCTCTCACACAGTCACTCAGTCACACACACACACCATAATCAACATTGATTATTATGCCAAGAAAAATGCCAAGGACGTTGGGTATTAAAAATAAATAAATAAATAAATAAATAAAAATCAGTTTGATCATAATATTAAAATAAAAAATACATACATAAAAAAGGAAGTTGTGTTGAATATGACAACTCTTGTTCATGCATACTTAGTAGTTCATAATTTCCTACCGCATTCATTCATCCACTTAAAAATATTCAGGTTCTGAGTTTATAAAAAAAAAAACTTTTCTGATCAAAAACATTGATTTGAAACTGAAAATTTAGATGCTGTTCTGTAAATAGTTTTCAAATAAACAATACATATAGCAACTTCTGATCAATTCATATCAATTTCAGACTTAAAATAATGTACGGATTTAAGCCCCACCCACTTCTGGTTAAACCATGCCTAATTCTGGTTAAGGCCCCGCCCACTCCGAGTACAGATACGGATACAGATCATTTAGATGGTTGAACAGATACAGATACAAAGACTGGTGTACTCGCTCATCCCTACACTTTACACTTGCTCATTGAGTATCAGGTTTATGTCTGTACAATAAAATGCAGGTGTAAATGCATTTAAAACCAATTCACTCAAATTACCTCAGGAGGTGGTCTGAGACATAATTTATTTAGATATTATTGAAGTGTAAATGCACCTAACTCTCCAAGCAAGACTTATCAGCTAAAACCCTGCACAAATCTTCCTGAACAATCAAAACATGTCCAATACAGTTAAAACCCTGTCAGATACAGTCAGACTTCTGCCTTATACAGTCACAATTAAGTCAAATACAGTCACAGTTCTGCACAATGCAGTCAAAACCCTGTGCAGTGCAGTACAAATAATGCCTAATGCAGTAGTGCAATAAAGGCAAAACAGTGTTTAATACAACCAAAGCACTGTCTTCTGCAGTCTAAACCCTGTCCAGTACACTGAAAATCCTACCAAATGCAGTCCAAACAGCACAAGCAGGTATCCATCGCCACATAACAGATTACATTCTGACTAATTGGAGACACATTTGTCTACTCAATGGTTAAAATCTTTGGTCTGATGTAAAAGCATCTTTATCAACCAGAAAGGCTTGTCCAGTCCTCACAGAAGTTTCTTTGGGCAGAGCATGGATAAGTCAATTATAGTACTTCCACAGCTCAAACTAATGCAGCTTGTTATAGTTTTTCTTTGCACTTTTTTGCAGCACATCAGGCTGATTACTGCCCTCCTCTGATAAATCAAACCGCAGGTTCTGTTTGCTTCTCTCATAAATCAAAGAGCAGACAGTCGGTACATAATTGGGTTGTTAAAGGCCAAATTGAGCTTTTAGAGGTTTGTTGTTGAATCGATTTGTGAAGGTAGGCCAGTAAACGAACACACACATGTGTATCACATCAAGCCTGCTGTTTCATACACACACCAGAGGGAGTCTGATCCCCCACACACTCGCACAAACTGTCTTTGCAGCTAATCTCTCCCTTGCGGCCGTGCGTGTGTGTTTGTGTGCAGTGCTGGTGTTGTGCTGGTTGTCTTTATTCTCTGGTATAGTGGCTTATCTGCCGTGTGTTCCCTGGAGTTCCCCAGCCTGATAGCTCCCAGTCCTGCCTCATTATGGCTGCTTTACTTTCCCAGAGTCCTCTGCTCACTTGATCCTGGGTCTACTGAATGCAAAAACTGCCTGATGGCACACAGTGCTGTCCGCCACACCAGGGGTGGAGGCCTATACCTATACATTCGTAATAAGTCATTGTTTCAGTAATCATTTGATCTATTAATTGTAACTCAGTTCAGACTCATTAAAATAATATACAGTACATTGTTTCTTTGCTGTAGCATCGTTCCAAACACACCAGGGCCCGTGAGGAATGCAAAACTGTTCTGTACAAGCATGCAAACTGTGTGGCAGGTCCCACCTACAGGACACCAAGAAATTGTGGGGGGTTCAAATATTCAAATATTTTGTGATCTAGTATTTTCTTATTCTTAATAGTGTAATTTAGAAATGTTAATAATAAATGGACATGTATTAACATTTTGCCATTTTCCCAAAATAAACTGCTTCATTTTGCAAAGAAAAAAAAACTGGTCTTGGTGACCCAAGTTTGCAAAAAATTTGGTTAGGAGACCCCATGAGGAACATCTCAGAATAGGCTGTAGGATATGTTTAAATAGATATTCACAAGCATCATAAAAGTGAATTTTGCTGAGAACTGCACTGATGCCAAACACTGGTCTCTTGCCCAAAAATTCTAGGGATTCTAGAGCTTTCTGACCAATATGGTAGAGATATACCATCACAGGATTATGTGACTGTATCAAGAACTTATAATTAGTTGACCAGAGGAGGATGGGGTCCCCCATGTGAGTCCAGTTCCTACTATGGTTTTTTCCTCCAGCTCTGAGGGATTTTTCCCTTGTCACTGTCACCGTTGGCTTGCTCACTGGGGATTTGGTGGTTTGTTATTACTAACCCTGTAAAGCTGCTTTGTGACATCAGTTGCAAAAAGAGCTTTATATATAAATTTGATTTGATTTGATATACAAGTGCATGTTACAGTGCATTTATTTACAAATGGACCTTCTCACTGTGCCACATTATTCTTGCAGTCTAAATTGAGCCAATGTAAATGACCAAATTAGCAAATTTCAGTGCGTAGCCTTGACGTCTCATCTGGTATCTCTTAAACAATTGAATAATTCTTTGTAGAATACATTGTTGACAGTGTGTTTCAAATTTCTAAACAATTTATTAAAATGTGGAAATGTGTCAACATTATTTTTCTATAACTAGTTCTCCTCTAGATCAGATCTGTCCAAACTTTTGACCAATACTACACAGCTAAATGTGGTGTAGAAGGAAGAACGAACACATGCTGAGTGCTAGCCTCACGCTTGCACTCTTTCTCACACACAAACACTTCTACACCCACACTATGCTGAATTAAACATTAGCCGGGGAAGGTAATTGTGTCAAAGCTTCACAGGGAGGTAAAGCTGAAAAATGAGCCCCATTAGCATACTAGACGAAAAGGGAGAGTGAAAGAGAGGGTGAATGAGAGAGGGAAAGGGAGGGATTCTATCAGATATCAAAGCGTGGACTCCCATATTCTCATTAACTCAGTTTAACTCAGATGACGTCATCCTCTACTCTGAAATCTGGCGATATTACACTTCAAGGCTTTATTTTCTGAAGCGTGGAACTTGAAAAGTCGACCCCCTGGAGGAACCAAACCAGGTTCAAACTGACCAGCCTGATGTGTGGAACATTTCACAGCCCTGTTTTTGCCTGACAGTCTGATTGGTTTGATTGTGCTTTCATCACTCTACATGGACTTTATATGCAGTGATATTCAGCGCTTGGCCTCCGGTTACCTCATTTCACCCAGCAAAGGAGCAGAACCGTATGAACCCTTAAAATACATCAAAATCTGTGAACACCCATCTGCATGCAAGTGGCTTTTCATTTACTTTGAGAATCAGAAATAGCCTTTAAGAGTAGAAAATGTCTGGCAAGTAAAATTTACTCTCTTGGAGTGATTGTCTTATGAATTTTAGGGAAAAGAAACTTTGAAGTAATATTCTGATTCTAACTATTAGAATGGATAACTAGTAAAACTAGTAAAAACACAACTTACTGCTAGTAGTAGCAGTTTTGTTTTGTTTTGTTTTTATGCCACATCTATGCAAAAAATGATGCTCTTATTTAGTTAATTGATCATTTCAAGCTAAATCTTTTTGTGGCAGTACCTTGTGACTTCTTATGCCTTTAAACTTCACATAGTTCAATTACACAATGACACAACTGCTTCACTTCATGTTCCTGAATATAACTCTTAAGATTAATGACAGTAACATTATGTTCACATTAAAAGGCTTAAGTGATTTTTTTGCTTAAATGTGACACAGATCTGATCTTTTCAGGGCAGTGTGGGAATATCGAATTTGATCTTTTCAAACCAGATTTGAGTCACTTCCATGTGGGTCCTAGATCAGATACATAAATGATCGGTGAGCATGTGATTGAATGTGACTGGTCAGATCAAATTTTTGTTTTTTTTATTTGTATGCATGTGTACCCCAAAAATCCTGATTATTTTTTATCCTCCAGCCCATCGTTACATACAAGTGTATAGTCACAGCTTCAAAAAAAACTGCATCCCACCTCTGAAATTTTACCGGAGTGTGCATTTTTGCAAACCTGGCAACCCTGTACAAATATGATGATATGAAATCCAATTTTATAGACAGATTTGTTCACATTACAGACAGACATCGGTCACTTTTGTTTATGAATGTGAATGTGAAATCCAATCGGAGCAAAAAAATCGGAATTGAGTGATGAGGCTTTAATGTGAACATAGCTTAATAAGCCTTAATTACTGAATAATATCTCAGTAACTCAGCACTGGTCAGTGCACTGTCATGTCTTTTTTTCATTCTGTGTTATGTGGTTGTACCTTTATATTTCTTGTATTGTTTCCACTTGTCTTGGTGCTCCATGGTCCTCGAGGAACATCATTTTGTTTCATTTACATGTACATGTAAATATGTGAAATGACAAAGCCTCACTTGACTTGACTGGAATTACTGGACTACAGGGTAAGCTGTTACATTTTGAAATTGTTAATTGTTGCTAAATATGTTACTTAGTTCCTACTCGGTATGGCCATTCTAGTAAAGTGCACTGGATTTGAGTTGGAGAGAAAATGAGTCCGTTTGAGAGTTTCTCTTGTTTGTTGGGGATGTTTTTTACAGCTTCTCCAGCTTTCTCCCCGGCTGCTGTCTCTGATTCCTCACTGCTGTCGCTTTAGAATGACTAATGGCTGCAGTGTGAATTCTCCGATTGAGCAGGCCACAGCCTGGAAAGGGTATTACTGCCTCAGAGCAAGAAAATTCCCCTCCTCTGTGATAAGCAGTGTGTGTGTGTGTGTGTGTGTGTGTGTGTGTGTGTGTGTGTGTGTGTGTGTGTGTGTGTGTGCATGCATGGCCATGTACTTAGCTCTTTGTTGGATCCAGAGGTCTACAGACTGATAGGACATGACCATTTTATTTTAGTCTTTTCTTCCCTTTTAGTTGCTGAAGGTCAGGGTTAGTTAAAGGGATAACTGGGTCAGAACTGTTAATGTTACGCTAGCAGTAATAGCTTTTGTCATGCAAATGAGAGTGCTCATTATCATTGTTAGCAACAATAGCAGTTCTACAATTTACACTGTAAAAACTAATAATACCACTTTGGGCATCTACTTCAGACAGCAACAGGGCTGTTAGAAGACAGATCTGGTATCAGATTCCTTTGTGTCCATGTTGATTTAAATCACTAAAACTGATTCTAGATCAGCACTTTCTAAGTTATTGTCCAAAATGAGGGATATGGATTTTTTTTTAAGTCATAAAAAAATGTCATACTCTGTGCTAAAGCACGTTGACTCAGCTGTGATACCTTGATTAAGATCTGGATGTGGGTTGAGAGAGGTTTTTGTGATGTGCTTTCGTAGAAATAAGTGGGCTGCTTGGTTTATCAGGTGGTTTACCAGCTTCTATTTTAAGACAAAGACAAAGTTTTTCAAAATATTTTGATTGTGTATGTCCTATAGTTTCAGGAATACAAGTAATTACTAAATAGACTTTTGTGCTTTTTGTCGAGCATTTGTTCACTGATGACTGTATGCCAGAAAAGCTTACCCCCTTTTGACTGTGGCCTAGAGATGGAACGATCGATCGGCTATGTATCGGTATCGGCCGATTTTTAATCAAATTATGTGATCGGCGATCGGCCGATATCTTTTGAAATTTAGCCGATCTCAAGATTTCTGTA
>BRDA01062534.1:13197-38413 GCA_036984385.1 Crenuchus spilurus | reverse complement strand
GTTTTACGGCCTTGACCCTTACGCACAGCGATTGTTCCAGATTCTCTGAATCTTTTGATGATGTTATACACGTTTGATGATGATAACTTAAAAGTGTTTGCTATTTTACGCTGGGTAACACCATTCTGGTATTGCTGCACTATCTTTCTGCACAACAATGGTGGAATTGGTGATCCTCTTACACTGACACTCTGAAAAGCTCTTTTTATACCCAATCATGTTGTTAATTGACCTAATTAGTGTTAATTAGTCTTCCAGCTGTTCGTTATATGCTTAATTTCCTTTTTCCAGCCACTTATTGCTACTTGTCCCAACTTTTTGGGGATTTGTTGACACTGTGAAATTTTGAATCAACATATTTCTCCTTTAAAATGTTACATTTACTCAGATTAAACTTTTGATCTGTCATCTATGTTCTATTACGAATAAAATATTGACATTTGCCATCTCCACATCATTGCATTCAGTTTTTATTCACAATTTGTTTAGTGTCCCAACTTTTTTGGAATCTGGTTTGTACTTTTAGGACTTTTGTGAATATCTGATGATGTTTTAGGTCATATTTATGCCGAAATATAGAAAATTCTAAAGGGTTCACAAACTTTCAAGCACCACTGTACATCAAACCCGACGTCTATAAAAAGTGCAGCAACACTGTTGTGTCTAACAGTGATACTATCTAATAAATGCATCTGGTTAACTGGGTCCTGACCAGTGATGAATGGAAGTTCAAAGATAAACTCAACAACAGATGAGCTACATTGTGTAATTGTACACCAGTGAAGCATGCAAAGCTCAGAAGGTGGTCAGGTGGGCATCTCCACAGTTGACACTTGACTGTACAGTTGAATTTGGTGGTTGTTCATGGTGCTGCATTGACAAATGGTGAACTTTAGATGAACACAGTTGACTGAAGACTCTACCTGAGATTGCTGGAGTTCATTCTGGAGGGACAGTGGGAAACAGGTGGTCTCCCCAAGGCTGGCTTCCTCCCCCAAAGCCTGCACCCTCTGCTGGAGGCTCCGATTCATGGTGCGCAGCTGAAACACCACAGCATGTTCCTGCTCCAGCTGGAAAAGACAGATCCAGTGAGCCTAACTGATTTACAAGAGAAGGTCCTGTGGAAGTTGGCTGGATGTGGAATTTCCATAAATCAGTTCCTCATACAGTGGGGTCCAGAAATGCTTCTATTTAGCATGACGTTCAATGGAAGACATTTTTTTTTTTACTACTGCTGTCTATTAATTCTGTGTATTATTCTGTGTAATGGGTCACTTTTGAAATAGATCCAGTAAAAAAGCTTCAACATCAACCAAACAAAAATCAATCTAAACTTCCAATCAAGTTGACTTTGAAAATGCTTTACAAGTGATTGATAAAAGAATTAAAAATAGCAATAAACATATACAAAGAAAAAGATGCAAACTATGAGTTCAGAATGGAACTTTAGCTAATTATGTCATATAAAAAAGGAAAAGTTGAATCAGAAATGGAAAAACAGAGACAAATAAATTAACTTTCCAGCAGTTTGGTGCATAATGACCAAAGTTACAAGTGATTGGTTGATTGATTGATTAAAAGGTTAAAAACAATATTTTTTATTAAAAAGATTATAATTTGAGATGGAAACTTAGGCTAATTATGTAAAATAAAAAATGGAAAATGGAAAGAAGAGTCAAATGAATGAATTTCTCCATCAGTTCAGAGCATAATGACTTCAATTACTGTGATTACAAGTGATAAAAGTTAAAAACAAGAAATTCTAACTAGAAATAAACACTAATTACATAAAAAAGTATTAAAATAAAAAAAAAAAATTAGGAGTTAAGAATGAAGCTAATGGCCATTTTTATACAGTAAAATAAAATTTATAATACTAATAAATAAAATAAAATGTTTTTAAAAAATAGTAGTAGAAAAACAACAAACATTAGGACTATGGAATGTTTATGAAAGCATTATATAAAAGCCAGACTGAATAAGTCAGTTTTCAGTTTGTTTTTAAAAATATTACTATTTTCACCTCTACTTAGCTTAATGGCTAAAATAATTGTTATACCAAATTAATGGACGAGGTGGAGGAAAAGAACACATCCTTTATATAAGATCTGTCTCAATACCTACTGAGCTGTCTAACTAGGCCGTGTGTATGTAGGCAGCTGTCTTAAGTAGTCATCCACCCTTATTAGACAGATAAATGAGATGCTGTAGTTACACAGTGATGACATCACATTTCCACCCACTGGCATTTACTTAGCTTTCAAAATAGTCTCAACACATCACCACCATATATCTGCTCAGTTTTTATAGCAGTTTTAGGGGAATTAAATATAAGAATAACTTAAAAATCATATTGCCGCCCTGTTGCTTCACTTGTGTCCACTGCACCGCATTGCATTGTGGGATTGCCTAAATGACTGAGGAAGCATTCGATGCTCTCTTGATAATCAAGATCTCAGTAGGCAGTGTTTTGAGGTATGTAAGAATTGAGGCAGCCTTCACGCATATTGTGACGTAAAACACTGTGGATGTAGGGAGCTCACTACTTATTGAGACGTACCCATAATCTATAAATAGACAAAAGTGTAGCTCATAACTAAAATCATTAAGCTGATACTGTGTGTTTAGTTTAAAACTTGGAACCTCCCTTTTATACTCAATTTCTCACTCTGACCCTTTCTTACCTCAGTCTCTTTTTCTTTCAGGCTGCTCTGCAGCTCCATGACTCTCTCTCTGAGACCATCTCTCTCAGTCCTCAGTCTCTCATTATCCTCCTCGTTTGACTTCAGCCGCTGGTCCATGTTAGAGAAGCGCTCCTGCAGGACTTTATTCTGCTCAACAACAAAACATAGTGAGAGAACATCCGAGGGAATAAATACTGTAGCAGTGAACTGTGTGGACTCACAGAAGTTGTAGTAACAGTTAAAATCAAAGCTATTACAAAACATTCATCTAACTGGACAAAATTTTAGTGAGATTAGTTTGATTATAACCACCCCACCTCTTCCCAAAAGTACTGGATGGAGCTGTGAAGAGTTCTTGCTCCACAACTCAATGTTGGGGGTTTTCTACCCTTCTAGTCCACACCTGGCATTAGACATGATGCCAATAGGTTAATGTGTAGTCCTATTCTATTGGCAGGACATCTTTACAGGGAGTAGACAAGCTGTGTGTACATCCGTGTCAACTTAAAGTAGCTGAATGCATTCATTAGAAGAGGTGTCCACAAAATTTTGGACATGTAGTGTATCCAGATGTGTCCAAACTTTTAACATCAAGGTTCAGGTGAATAGTCTGAATCATTCAGCAAAAAAATGATGGAATGACTGACAATGATTTTTCTCTTACTTTAAACAGAGACTTTACTTGAGATATTTGATTCTTTCGTTTTGTACTGGAGCTCACGTAACATGTAATGGAAGTGATGGAGCTTTCAGGTTGCTGTGATCTCAGCTGATGGGCTATACTTGGGATAAGTGTAAATTGTGTAAATTTGCTGCTCTCAAGCTGATATATTGTGACAAAAATGAGAGATATGTGGGATAAAGTTTCAGGTTAATCCTGGAATAAATGACACGCTGAACTTCAGACTGTGTTACTACCTCTGCCTGCAGACTGTCCAGCCGAGCAGAGCTGATGGATCTGCTGAAACTTGTGTCCTCCATCTCCTCTCTCAGAGAACGCAGCTCGAGACGTAGAGAATGCTCCAAAGACACAGCCTGAGAAAGATAGTGGAGAGAGAGACATACAGAGTGTGAGAGATCATGAGAGAGAGAGAAAATAAAGGAAACATGCCTGGCTGCATATCTTGAGTTCAGACCATGACTTTTCACTCAACTGAACCTGCTGTACTGCATTCTTACTTTACTCTTACAGCGTATTGCTGCAGCAAGGTGTTACAAAATCATTACTCACCACAGTGGAATGATGTTTATGGACACTTGAATATGTAATTCTATTCTTAGAAGCAAACGTTACCCAACAGACAGTCCAGGTCAAGTACAGAGAGACTAAAGCCTGGTTCACACGACATGATTTGAAAAATCAATGATGTTAAAACTGAGAGACATCCCACATACAATGACATTTTTCACCAAGTTTTTTGTCCTTGATTGTTGTTAGTCATAAAGCCACCCACATTACACAATCTACCCTGAACTGAAACATCTCACACTTTATGAGTAGAACACCTAACCAACAGGTCCGAGCCTCAAATCCTTGCGCGAGATTCTCACAAACTAGATGTAAACAAACATGGCAGATGACAGAAAAACCATTGCAGTGCTAGTTGTGAGAGCTTTCTGTTCATAAAAAAGAAAAGGATGTAGATGAAAGCATAACAGAACAAATTATAAAGACACTCATACACTCCACAAGTCCACCTCACTTGTGATTTAGCTGCTCTTAACTTCTACTGTACACACAGACACATTCAGTTTAGATAAGCTCTCAAAGGTCTTTCAGGCATGATCACCTCCACCCCACACTACAGGATACCAAATCTAAATACTGAACATGTGTTATATTTAAGATTCTCAATGGGGTGCAGACTGTAATGGGAGAAGAACAGATGGGTAAAGATTGGATTATAGATGCACACTACTGGATAATCTGGGAAGATAATCAGTTACAATCACCCTGAGGGACAAGTAAAGACATCAGGTCACCACTACTCTCTGATCAAGGAGCTTTTCAGGACTTTAGTTTGAAAGATGACACTATTTATACAGTGTCTCAGTCACTGCACTAGTACATTCTTATCCGCAGGAATATCACCTCCTGTTGTCTACAAACTCTATTTCCACACAAACCTTTCTTTGGAGATCTCCCATCCAAGTTCTTACCAGACCCAGACCTGCTTAGTTTCAGTGGATTTGCATATTATGTTGTGCAAGCAAGTTGTGGACTACAAAGACTTGATTGCACCATCTCAGACTATTCTCATATGGTCACCTCTGCTAGTTGCTCCACCAGTTTTTGGTTGTGAGTTGACAGCTGAGTGAGTTGTTGACTCTCTTCTCTTCTCCGATCCCGGCCCTGGCTGTGCTTCTGATCCAGCTGCTCCCGTAGAGCTGTGATGTCAGCCTGAAGCTCCGTTTCCCTCTGTCCCACCTCCAGCTCCCGCACTTCTAGGTGGCGCTGTAGCATGTGTTTCTCCTGCTGCAAAGCCTGAAAGTGTAGAATACATATACATGCTTAATCCAAGTCTCCATGAACTTGTCTGGGGTCTGCAAGTCAAGATCAGATTCACTATATCTGTGTGTCTTTCTAGGGGTGTAACAATACAGCAATTTGATTCAAAGAGATGGACAATATCATGGGCAATCTGTTCATTATGCCATCTACTGCAATTGCATTATTTGGACAAAAAAGATCTGAGTCAATTTAATTCATACCAGTACATCACAAATCACACTATGAAATGCTCTTTAGCCTCTGTAGTAGCCTCACAGCTTCTTCCACTCTGCAATGGAAACTGGAGTCTTTTAAATTACATTTTGTTTAAAATATTACACAAAAAAGTATTATTTCACACTATTTATGCCTAGAAATTACAAAGCTATAATAGTTATAATTTTGTTGGTTGTCAATTTTTCTTCATTACATTTTCTAACAATGTTTTAAACAAAATTTAAATCATAAGCAGAGTATATCATAACTAGTCCTAATTCCTCAAAAACAGATCAGTTATACACCAGAAAAATATTTGACATCACAAAGATATCAAATCATTCATTTTCCAGCTAGTATTATTGATACAGCCCAAACCTGGGCTACAGATCTGGTCCACAAACCATGATGAAATACTGCCCATATGTGGGCCAGTTCAAGGTGCTGGAAGTCATATATATATATATTTATTTATACATTTTATCAAACTGATTTACAACTTTATACATGAACAGTAACATTAAACATGATAAATATGACAAAATATAAAGTCAGAATCTTAATTTTTATTTTAAAAATATTTTAATAGAGTATTGAGTTAATTATTAATAGTTACTATTCTGCTATTGTAACGCATTTGTTTTTATATTTAAATGGTAGTCTTCAAGTATTGTGTTTTTTTATTTATTAAATGTGAATAAACTGTATTAAAAATATATTCCAGTAGCTGGAAACTCAATTCTGGGAAGCCATTCGTTAAGGTATGTGGGCCAGATCTGTGTGCCAGATGAGGCTCAGGTGTTAGCCATATCAACTGTGTTAGCTGGGTTGTATTACAAACATTCTGAAAAGATAGGCATACCCAAACTTTTGAAGGCAGTGTACTTGGGCCAAGTAATCAATTTCCTACAAAATTTCCAGTAAGCTGGGTTGACGAATGCAGGGAAGGATTATCTTATTATATGTGTGAGATGGGTGTAACTGCATGCCAGTCACACCCACATCACTGAACTTCCTAATTGTAATCTATAGGAACAAGCAAAACTGGCTTTTTATTCAACATCGTCATTTTATTCAACAGCTGCTACTGTTATTTTTAAATAAACTGTCCAGGCTAAGCCTTCGTCTACTTATTTTTATCTATTAATTTTTTTTATCAAACACACACACACACACACACACACACACACACACACACACACAAAGTGCAGCCTGATCCTGGGCATCAACAACTCTTCTTCTGAGGTTCTCACAAATCTCCAGATACAATACTACAAACCATCTGATTCAGTCAAAATTTTACTGGAACATTTCAATACTAGACTGACCAGTGTTATGGATGACATTACACAAGTCAGAGTTAAAACCATTAAAATGTAGGGGGGTGGTTGTCTCAGATCACCTCCTTCAATACACTTACACAAACATGTTGTGAAAATCAGACATTGCTCAATCTCTGTTCTTTAAATAAAACAGGGTGTCCACTCACATCTCATCGTCATCCCATTGACTGCCAACAAGGATCACCTTCAAATTATCTGTTAATCTTAAAGGTTCACATACTATTGCCACTCTAATACAAGTCTAATAGTTTTGTCTCATTTCTCTGATTTGGTTCTTTTTATCTACTTTTAGGACTTGTGTGAATCTGGTGAAGTTTAGGTCTAATTTATGCAGATGCTATGTCTGATCAACTCATAACAACATATACACTAATATGGTGCCAACATTTCAGTGTCACTGCAGTTCTGAGAAAGATCCACCACCCAAATGATGCCTGCTCTCTGGGGGTCCTGATCACTGAAGAATAGGATGAATAAAGTATACAGAGAAACAGACGGACTACAGTCTGTAATGGTAGAACTACAAAGTGCATATGTATGCTCAGTGGCTAAAATGGGACATTGAGTGTTGACAACATTGGTGAAGTTGTTTCATATGTATCTTTAATGCATCATATAACTGGCATGCCACAGTGATGGAGAAGCACTCCTGTGTTCAGTACATAACACACACCCACTCTAGCAGGAAGATCAGCAGATCAAAGACATGATATTTCAGTTTGCAAACCTGTGGTCCTTGCACACAGACCTAATTGACATGAATGCAAAACAGCTGACCACGATCTAAAAATGTTCCTGATCAAGGATCGCCGGCACGGAAACAAGCATTTTTATAATCCATGCAGTGTTCTAAAAGTACTAATAATACCCATCATATATTCACCAAAGCATATTATGATTTATCCTGTCATCAAATTGCTTGCGACCAACCTCCATGTCTCTCCTCATCTGCTCCAGCTGAGATTCCAGGTCCTCGTTCCTCTCCAGCAAAGCTTGACCCACTTCAGCTGCCAAGATCAGGTCCTTTTCCAGCATAGTGGGGCTGCTGTCACCCTTTGGAGAGGTCAGCAGGTCGTCTGGCCTCATGCTTCGACCCATGATGCGATGCCTAGAGGTGGGGGTTGATGAGGAGAAAGGGAAGAAAGAGTCCTCCAAGCTGGGAGAGGGCAAGCTCTCCTTCCTGGTTGAGATCATTGGCACTTTGTGTTCGGTTCAAGGTGGTCTGGAACCCCTAAGGCCTTCCTGGATGTTTCAGGTCATTCAGTTATGAGATGTTGCATAACTCAATCCTCAGCTTTCAAATAGCCATGAGAAAGAGGGTCATCCTGGATCAAAATTGGGTTAGCAGGTCAAAATCTGAACATCAGAAACTGCACAAATGCCAGATGTAAGCAGAAAGGTGATCTGATTGATATAAACACATACAGATTTTAAGAGGTGAAGTTTCTGACTATTGATAATATTCACAATAACATTTCACATGTGCTAGAAAGTGGATACATTTTACATGTTTTTATTAATGTAACCATTACAATATCTTGTGTTAACATTTACCAGACACTAGTGCTGTGGTTTAGTTTTAGAAGGGTTGACTCACATTGGGCAGTTACACAGCTAAAATTTACAGCCTAATGTTGGCGTATCATGAGTCCGAGTTCTGACCGTCCAAGCCTGAGGAAGAAAGAAGACATGACAATTAGACACCATTCAATATACACTGATCAGCCACAACATCAACATTTTCCAATATGGCTTCTGTGTTTCACTAAAATAGCTTAAATTTGCTAACATTTGGACTCTACAAGACCTCGGTCCTTTTAAGTATGACGTTATAGACAGTTCTGCCAGAGTCATTACCCACACTCTGATAATGTTCATATACCTTGAACTATATAAACCCATACAGAACTAATTCCTTCTCACTGTCTTTTTCTGAGTGAGTGACTGCTCACCGGTCCAGTCTGACACTGATGGAAGACTGACTACTGAGACTCCTGACTGCGGAGATCTCTGCATGAAGTTGTTACTTACAAAACAGCATGGTACTAATATTTTATTTATAATAATATGTACAAAAAACATTGTTACTAATGGTACACTGGTACATTTTGACCATGGGTATACTGGTAAATTACTGTTTTCACAGAACAGTGCTTTTTGGACAATGCCATAATGGCACTTTTGTACTTTTGTAAGTTAATTAGACTGTACTTATCTAAATTAACTATAATAGGCATAATGCCAAAAGCTGAAGACCCAGAAATGACAACACTAGAGCGAGTACAATGAAAAGAGATGCTAGTCAAGTCAGAGATGCTACACGTGACAGTAAACAAATAGCAGTTATACGCCATACCCTCATCTCATCCTTCAAATTAGCCTAAATAGTTCAAATTTCTCAGGTGTGCATTGCACATTGATTCTACTAACCCAGAAAACATGACAAGAAAGATAATATACTTCAGCCTCAGAGCATTTCTATTGTTGCCTGTGAGCTTCTTTTGTGGAGGAAGAAAAAAACAAGAGCTGTAGTGTTTCCCACATTCCAGGAGTCAAGCCTCCTCAGTTACCAGCTACACCCCTTCAGGTCTACCAGACTGGTTTTGGGTTCCTGTGACCGTCCATGGTTGGGCTTGCTGAAGCTATAGGAACTTTGAATTAAGGTTTTTAAGTTAGGTGCAAATTAAACAGCTGACCAAAGCTGCTTTTCTAGAATAGTCCAGGCAAGTTTCATCCTGTCCTGAAGGAAACAGGCTATAGCAGATGTAAACCAACACCTGTTGGCTTTTAATAAACAATTTACGGCAGAACATAGAGCAGTGTCCTTATCAGATAAACCAATTACAACCTAATCTTCTACCATGACAAGCTTTTCTAACTCCAAGCACAACATATATACACCCATGACTACAGAACCTCTACAATTTTACCAAATTCAAATAACCAAATAATTTACCTGATCTCTATAGAGGTGTTCTCAGCTCTCACAGGTTGTTTTTCTTACCTGGGAAGTTCCTGCTTGGCTCCTATCATGAATGGCACTGGGGAAGCACTGCTGGTTTCCTTGGAGCCAATGTTCTGTAGTTTAATGGTTATGCTACACCCTCCACTGATGACCTCAGCAGATGGGAGGGGTTGATGCAAATATGGTGGTAGATGCTTCACAGAGGTGACGCAGGTAATACAAAAGTCTTTCAGGTGAGGTCGCTTGAGAAAGCCACACTAAAAAAGCATGAATGGAGCCATTATGATTGGTGCTTATGGTCACGCTCAGGCTATAAAACACTAATTCAGTGAAACCCTGTTCAACAAATGTTTATTAATGCAAAAACAATTAATTTCATCTATACATACTACTATCAACATATTCTGTCCAGTGATAGGCATTATTAAATGATGAACAGATTTTTAATAATTTTGTGTTTTTCTGAACTTTATGTACAGAAATATTCAATGACATATTTGACGTTTATTTCACATCTGAGCAGTTTACTCCCCTTAAATGATAAAAACTGATACATTTATAAAAATAACTATTTAAAAACGCATTAAAGTATAAAATATACAAATATATACAAATAAAAATAAATATATATGACATATAGACAAATAAATAAATAAATAATAAAATAAAATAAAATAAAATAAAATATGCATGTGAATATATTCTAAAAATATTAACTAAAAATAAATATATAAAATTATTTAATAATATTTACTAATCATCTATAGAAATATATTTTCCATGAAATAATTGATAGCATAGTATTTTGAGTGAACTCCTTTAAGGAAACATTTCTGTTAAAAAAATAATTAATTAAAAATGCTCTAAAATAAAAAATAAAAATAAATAAATATAGAATAAATAAATGTCTACTATCTAATAAATAAATAACTATACTGAGAATATATAATTATAATAAATGGTAATTTATGGACTTAAAAATATATAATGTAAAAAAATTATTAAAATAAAAAAATTAAAAGCAAACAAATATATAATAAATAATCTATAAAGCAAACAAATAATATAAAAAATATAAAATAGCAAAATTGTATTAAAAAATCCATAAAAATATGCTTCCAGTAAGTGACTGGATTATCCTAAATACGTTTCTAAACTGCACTCAAATGTAAAGGCGAACGTCATTACATTAAACCCCGCCTCCTCCCACCTAACTCTAAAAAGAATGGAGATGTCACGTTTTGATGGTTTCTGTTTCAACCAAAGAACCAGAATCATTGGTTTGCACAAAAGGCAGTAAACGAGAGTCCCTCATGACACAAAACATATGTGGTTTTACATTTCAGTTCCTTCTGAGAAATCAGATACGTGTTAAGTGCTGCCCCCCTGTGGTCGTAATAAAATCTGTAGGCTTCAGACACAGCTAGCCTACCAAATGCTAACAACATAGCAGCTTGTTCCTGCCTAAAGACATTCATCTGTTACTGTTCTTTGGATTATAGATCGCTCCTAACTAAAATGTGTTCACAGTAGCTCCCTTGACCAAATGAAGTCTGTTTGTTTATCTTCTGCTCTGTGGGGAGGCTTGTTCTGCTCTTGGCAAGGTCTCCGGAACCCTCAGCTAGGTGTAAACCTACCTCTGTACCTCTCTTTGGAAACAGTAGCCTGAGTGTAAACTGGGGTGGGGTCAGGAAGGGTCAAGTCTGTCCACACAAGCAGGAGTTTGTGCAACTTTCCTGTTTCCCGCTTTTCATATTTTCCCTCCAGAGGAACTGAATGAGACTTATTTTGGGAGGCTAGCTTAACATGTATGGTTTGAGCTCTTATGGAAACTTAAAATGAATTATATGGTGCTTTCACATTGTTATAAACCACAGCAGATAAGATAAGTGTCAGATAAACTTTGAAATTATTTACTCTGTTAGATAACTTGCAGTCTATCTTCCAGGTGTCACAGACTAGCCACAATAACATCAGTCTTTCCTTAACCATTGGTATTAAAGGGACTATATCACTGAAAACCAAATTTGCCTTCCTTGACTTAAAGACTTCAATGTACAATAGAAGCTCTGTTAAAGTGTACAATTTACAGACCAGGCTAACAGTCCATAAATGAAACCTGCCAAATTAGACTGTTTTGAATTCTTCATGGTTGTGATGTCACAACTATAAACATCTTTCCACAAGCTTGCATATTTAAACTGGAGTGATGAGTGTTGTTTATGCCTGTAGCAGATTTTATTTTATGAAAAATGAGGGGAACGTAATTAAAAATGTAAGTCGAAAATTAACAGTTAAAACTTCAGACATAAAAGCGCAAACAAAGCCCAAATAGTTTTATCTGAAGATATTACATTAAAATACATTCTGACTAGAAACTTAAAATGGATGATATGGAGAATGTGTTATGTTTACTTGACACACTGTTATGAGAGTCAGATAAACCGTGAAATTGTTTACTTTGTGAGATAACAAGGAAAAAATACTCTAACAGATCAAACAGAACAATCAATCAGTAAATTTTCTTTTTTATTTAAAGGGAATAAATCATTGAAAAATAATATTGTATTCCTTGTTTTGAAGATTTATCAATATCAATAATTTATTGAAATATCAATATAAGCCAATATAGTGAACCTACAAAAATATCCTGTTTTGAATTCTTCTTGGTTTTGATGTCAAAAACCACGAACATCTTTAAGGAGTGTTGTTACTACAGATGGACTTTTTTTGTGAAAAATGACAGGAAAGTGAAAAAGTGGATAACATACAAAAAAGAAATGTAGCATTTACACACTTTAAACAGATATTCTACTAACTTTTACAAATCCTAATTCTATCACTGAGATGATATAATTCTACATCCATCATCTTATCTACTTAATCCTAATCAGGGTCATGGTCGTGGTCGTTGAGGCAAAAATGCTAACCATCAAGCCACAGTGTCTCCCTGTAATTCTACATTTTTTACATTCATATTCATAATTCATAATAGAATTCATATAACTCTATCACTGAGATGTAAAAAGCAGTGTCCTGGGCTTAGTTAGGATAGTGTAATGCGCCCAGTGAAGGGGTAGGGGGCTAACCGTGACCCTGATCAAGATTAAGCAGGAGATAATGGATGGATGGATGAGATGTAAAAGTCATTCAAAGTGGTTTGATGTGAATTGTTTTATAGTGGTGTGATACAAACCAGGCGTCATGAGGCCATGAGTGGTTCAGTGGACGTTAAGGTGATGAGGTTATGATCAGAGTTCAAACCCATGTCATGCTGCTTGCCATCAACTGGACTTATGCTAGCAAAAATTGGATGTGCTCTCTCTTGGTGGGTAGATGGTGCGCTTTCTCCATCACTACTACCATGCAATGTCAGCTGGCTCAGGTGTCTGTTAGCTGATGTATCAGAACTGGGAATCCTGTACTTTTTTCCAAGCATGTTGGCAGACCAGTGATGATGTATCAGCAGCAGTTGAAAAAGAGGTGGAGCCTGACTTCACATGTATCATAGGAGGCTGTGCTCACTGTTGCCAACTTAGCAATTTTGTCTCTATATTTAGGGAGTTTTCAGACCCCTTTAGCAATTATTTTAGTTAAAAAAGTGACTAGCGACAAATCTAGTAACTTTTCCCCTGGTGCTATTGGAGACTTTTGGAGACTTCACGTGAAAGCAGCAGTCATTCTACAGTTACTGTCCTCAGTGAGCAGCAGGTGCTACGGTGAACCCCTCCCAAAGCACTGACAGGTGATTAAAAAGTCTCACAGTAGTCTTGTGCAGCCATCCAACAGCACCCGGTGGAGTTTTATTTATTGAAATATCTTCTGAGGGCTGTACTGCATATGACTGGGCACATCCTGCGCTTTTTTAAGTTGCTCCGTTTAGCTAGCTAGCAAGGTAGATAACTGACTATCTACTTATTATTACCATGAAATGAGCTGTAACCTGCTAGCTATCTAACCTAACTAGTCTAGCAATAGATGCCTCTACTCTCATGACACCTTAATGGCAGGTAACAAGCTGCAGTTTTCACAACTTCATTCACATCCCGCTCTCAGAGCATCTTTTCATCTTCTGCCATAGAGCTTAAGATTTTATTCTAATCTCATAGCACTACTCTGCTCCTGAAGCAACTTGTGGTACTTTTACCTTTTAAATTAGATTAAAACACATGACAACTTAAAAACATACTCAAAAGGCAAACCAAGCTGCCACATAGGGATGTAACGGCCAAAATGTTTTTTTTTTTCAAAACTACCATAAAACAATGTTTCAGGCAACAGGCATTGTACTGATAACTTTCATGTAATAACTTTGTTAAACTTTTAGGGACATTAAACACACTGGATGTCTGGCTCCTATCATCACCACCACCACTGAGAGCAATTGACTTAATTGGGAAGTTTGGAAACATAAGTGCAATTCCCCTTTAAATGGTTCAGACTTCATACTTCTGAGAATTAAGTGTGGGAGTGGAGTGGGGGCAGGGCCTCAGCTGAAGCCTTTCGTCTGTCTGCAGACTTTACTCCACCAGAGCCTTTTTAAACAGACCAGCAGACCAAAGCAATGGAGAGACTCTACACCAACTGGCCGCTAGTCCTGGTGCTGTGTGGCCTGTTGTGTGGCACACAGGCTGGCAGGCAGATGCCCAAACTTTCAGACAAGAAACTGTGCGCAGATGCAGAATGCAGTCGTGAGTACTAGTGCATGCTGGGACAGCTGTTTGTCTTTTGTATGGATGCATGGTTTTTAAATGGCAGTAGTGCTGTACTGTATAATATGTTATACCTGTGCTTTTGTGCTAAAACTAATGCAGTTCATTTCCTTATACATTAAGTACGTGTTCTCAAACGGTTTCCGGTTTCAAAATTTGTCCCTTTGTGCCAATATATGTTTGGTGTCTGAAATTTCTTTTTTATTTAGTTACAATGCCAATAGGTATTTGAAGCATTACTACATACGCACATAGGAAATTGACCTTTATCCCATCAGTGAATACACGCATTCACACACTAGGTGGCAGTGAGTACACATGTGCCCGAAGCGGTGGGCATCCCCATCATCGACGGCACCCAGGGAGCAGTTGGGGGTTAGGTGTCTTGCTCAAAGGCAGTTCAACCATGTCCATGTTCTCTAAACTCTAAACATTGACTGGGAATCAAACCCAGACCTCATGGCAGGCAATGGTATGGCAATGGTATGGCAGGCAAGACTTTTACCACATAGGGGTGTTAAGAAAATATGGAAGTATCACAATTTTTTGCTCTGTGACACCATTGTTTCTCAGATACAGGTTGTTGAGTAATTTTAAATAGACATTTGATTTTCAATGATATACCATTACCTATAAAATGGACTAAAGCCTATTATAGATATACAGTATGTCCACCATTAAAGATGACAGAGGAACTGTCTAAATGGCTAACATGGAGTTCCTGTGCTCTTAGATCCTATCCTCATCGCCAGAGCTCTCCAGGATTACTATCCCCAAGACTGCCGCTTCATTCCCATCCGCCAGGGTCAGCTTGTCTACGTGTATGCTATGCTGAAGGACAGGGGAAACCTCTTTTGGGCAGGCAGTGTGGGTATCATTTCAACAGCTTGACAGAAATGTCTCTGCAAATGTAAAAATGTAACATATTTTCCCATTCATTGCAGCTGAAGTCAATTTACAATCAGTCAAGACATGTTTAAAGTCCAAATGTTGCATTTAGAACTGGATGATGTTGCTAACAAACACATTCAATGGACACAGTTCCATCAAATCATCATCCTGATCTTAATTTAGGTCTTTAAGACTTCCTTTACACCTGGTTATTTCATGTATCTGAATATCAAGATTATATCCAGATAGTGATTATTCAAAAAACTCCACTCAATACAACACTAACCCCACCCAGTACAACCAAAAACACCCACTACAGTCACAACCCCACCCTATACAACACAAATGTCATTGAATACAAACTTAACTTTGCCAAATATAGCCAAAGCCAAGCCCAAGCAAGACTAGTATGGTCAAAATCATGCCCAATACAACCAAAACCCAGCCCAATTTTAACACGTGATTCTAACAGATTCATAATCACAGAAATATTAAAACAACTCCATGTGAAAGGCTTGCAAAGAACTATAGTACCAGTGGAAAATAACTAAAGATGGCACAAGTTTGAAAGAAGCAGCCATTTTTGCACAGACCTGTCTGGGGATTGAACCGGAGAACTTATGGCCCCAAGACCAGATCCCGAACCACCAGACCACGGCTGCACCTCTGTTGCTGCACAATCTATTAGCCCATTCTACCCCATTCATTGTAATGATTCACCCAAGTAATACTTGTCCACTAGTGGTCCAGCGGTAGTCCTTTTCTATTGGTAGATGGGGGATTGGCTGCTAAGATGAAATTAAAACATACAAAATGCATCTGTGTGGTAGGAGAGTATATGTACAAGGTAAGTGTACCTAATAAAGTGACAAGTGTGCCTATATTTGGTAGAACATTTCATTGAGTGCTTAGTTGATGGTGGATGGTGAAGCATGTTCCTGATGCTGTTGAAGAAGTGAAGAAGTAGACTTAACTGGAGCAACTTTCATGCAAACACACACAAAACTAAATTGCATGTAGTTGCATGACGGTTTCATTAAGTAAAGCCAAATGAAAAGTAACCAAATATATCTGTGGCTGCAGGTTCAAGGATCATACTACAGTGAGCAGGAGGCCCGTTTAGGTCATTTTCCCAGCAGTGTTGTTGAGGAGACCCATGCTTTGATGCCAGCTGAGGTTGTTGTCAAAACTGAGGTGAGTAGACTTTTCAAGACATTTGCCTGTTTTATTGGACAAAAATATGTGAATTTTTACATGGAACTCTGTATTGTTTCTTCAGAAATGGGATTTTTACTGTCACTGAGACTCACAAACACCATTTAAGGCCTCACCCATTGAAGTGAAGATGGCTACGTTCTTCTCTTGCACTTTACAAGGTCTGCTATAGGTTCTCTAGCAAGCAATGCAACTTATTACATAACTATTTTGCTTTGCAACTTGTTTCAGTGAGGGCATATTTACTCATACAAAACATAAAGAGATTAGTGCAACATTCCCAAATAGTAAAAATTGATCATTGTAGGTTTGATGTCAATAACCACTGATTCAGTGTTGATCCCTTGTGTTGATTTGGCATTGATCGTACTGGTCATTGATTCATCCATACTCAACATCAACCCTACACTTATCCAATGGTCCTAATCAATAGTTCAATAACTGTATTAAAGATGTTGACTCAATGTTGAAACTGAACACTGATCATTGAAATCTTATGTCAATCAATCAGTCATACTAATATCAATGTTGAATCACCTTCCAGATAGCAATGATCGTATGGCCCAAATATGGCCCACATCTGCAACTCACATATGGCCCACATTTGCCTTTGAATGACAGCATTGACTCAGGGTGAATCTGGTTGCTTCAACTCCACCACAGGTCCACTGTATATATGTACCAGATGTTGGGTGCATTGTGGGCCAGGTCTGGGCCAAATCAGGGCCAGAAAAATTCATATTTGGCCCATATCTGGCCCACACAATACTTGCTGTAATCCATGTCTTGCCTGGCTCATGACATTAATCCAATATCTGGCCCACACAACACTTGCCAGTGCCAAAACACTGTCTTGGGTCTTGGGTGCCAGAATTGGCTTAGATTAAGCCCAAATGTATCTGCTATCTGGGGTTCAAAGAGATTAATGATGAAAAGCACTCCACATGCATCTCCAAAATTATGAATATAACAAAAGTTCATTTTCTTTATAATTAATTTATTTAAAGTAAATATTAAAATATCCATTACATGTAAAGTGACCTTTTTGAGCTTTTTTGTTTTAATGTTGATCAGTTTGGCTTATAGCTCATGAAAATCAGAAATCCAGAATCATAAATTATTAGGATATTTCATTTGGAGTTTAAATATATGAATGATATATGCCATTTTACCTTTTTTAAATTAAATTCTGAACACAGATGAACTTTTTTGGAGATATACTGTATTAGTATATAAATACTGAAGAAATGTCATTTAACATTATTTTCAATGTGGAACAAATATCAATGTAGAATCAAGATTATCTCAACATTGATTGAACATCAGTTTTTTTCAACATTCAGTCTTTCACATTGCAGTGCTAAATGAATGTCATTTAAAATCAAATTCTTAAACCAAATATTAATGTCAGTTCAATGCTGATTTCTAAATGTTGAAATAAATCAATGCTTCTGACCACATTTCAGTGTTGAATTAGTGCTACCTTGTCGTCTGTGTTGGTTAAAAAAGTAGTGCATTATACATTTTAGTATCCAATAAACTCAATCTGCTGCTAAAATTGCTATACTTGTTTTTTCCTTTAAAGCTGTTTAAATTTTTACAGTGGTGGTATTCTTTAAAATCCACACATAGTTAATGTTCATAATGGCAATTTAGATAAATTTATACCAGACCCAGCATAAATGCATTTAAAAATAACTTCTATGTTCCAACTTTTATCTAAACACAATGTATTAACCAACTGTATGCATAAATAGGTAGCTTTAAGCTCCATATGTCTGGTTTCCATCACCACTCCTCTTAACTGTAAGCTTCTCTATTAAACATAGATTGAATCAAAATATAGATTGATGACACTCTTACTGTTTTAACACTGTTGTTGCTGAGTTTGTGATGAACAAAATGGGTCCGCAGTCATTTAGTGATGAGACATGAGGAATGGCATTAGGATGATGGTGGCAGACTTAAAACATGATGGTACTTTGGCTTGACCCAGTGAGGTGTTAGAAATAATGTTTTTTATCATTTGTTTAATGTTCCGGTATAAATAAGTTATAAATAAGCATTTTTATATATAAAGTACTTGAATAAGAAGCCTATTTCTTGGCCATCTTTCATTGCAGGATATGGGAGGATACAGGTATCCAATCGAGAGCAGAATTCCAATAGCCAATCAGAAAGGCCACTAGGCCACGCCCCTAGATAGTATGTAGTTGAGTGGCCATGGAAACGAATGACGGGGCGAACATGGCGTCGACAGGTATTTTGTTGACTTAAATTAAGTTTCGACTTTGTCTTCAGTAGTGACATAAAGATACTAAATCAGTCAGTATGGACAGTCCGCCGTTTCACTTCATGCTGCGGGCCTCAGGACAGAGTGAGGTGTGGCAGGATTACACAGACGAGGCCAAGTTTAGTCAGTACGGCTGGAGATGCTCTACTAACGAGGACGCATATTCAGCTGCTACTCTCATTGGAAACTGGTCTGAGAGGAGGTCTGACACTCGCCGTGCAAAAGCATTACGGCGCCTTCTGCCGTCGCAGGTCAGTATGCAGCCTGTTATAATAACATCATCTCCAGGTATTTGTAGTTCCTTTAAAGTTATTAACCCTTGTGATGTATTAAGGGTCAAATATGACTCATCACTATGTTTGTCAGTAGAGAAAACCCCCTAAATGACATTTGTTCAACTTGAAAGTTAATGAATTTTCCTAAACTGACAACACGATTTGAAAAAGTAAAACGTCTTTTTTGCATCATTTACATGAAAACTGTGCGCCACCAGGGTACAAAACATGAATATTATATCATAATTATACCATAATATCAATATAATAATAATACTAATAATAATAATGGTGCTTTATTATTATTATTATTATTATTATTATTATTATTATTATTATTATTATTCCTCTATTTTGGTAAACTATGGCAGGTATGCTGTAATTGAAACATTAGCAAAATGTGTAATGAACAACAACAAAAATCTTTTAGATTTGGGGTTTAAAATTCAAATAAACTGCCTTACTTTAGGGTAATTTTTGGCCTTTAGGACCAGCGGAGTATATAGAATGTTAAGAGAAGATAACCCTTTATTAATCTTACAGCAGGGAAATTCAAAGTGTTACAGCAGCAAAGGAACATTAAAGTACTCAGTAATATAATATAATATAAAGTAATATAATATGTATTAAAATAGACTCTTAGTGATTACTACAAACATAAGTAATACAATATAATTCATATAATAAAATTTATATATAGTTCAAAAATATCCAACAAAATATTTTGTTGAATATTTACATTAGGGAAGTTATAAGTGAAGGTATAAGTGGTCTACTGGGAGCAGTGTTGGTTGTAAAGTCTAACCACAGCAAGAAAGAAGGACCTGTGATAACATTTCACACATGTGGAAGGTTGGAAAGGAATTCCACTCATTTTTGTAACATTCTGCTTAATTCAGTTTTGAAGCTGTAACCAGCCATTCTTTGTTCCTACTTGGACCAGTCATAAGCAAAAATAGATCCAGCAGTCACAGGTTGACACTTAGAAGAACAAAGATGAAGGACCTGGAGAAGATGCAACCATTTGTGTCTTCAAACAGAACTTTCCAGACTGTGCTCTTCTCTGTGGTTCTTTATGGATGTGAAAGCTTGACAATCAAACAGTGAGACAGGAAGAAGAATATTGATGCCTTTAGAGAAGACATTTGAGAGAACCTTGGACAAGTAAATGGATCCTCAACCAAATCAAAGCTCAGCTTTCACTAGAAGCCCAGTTAACCAAACTGAAGATCTCTGATTTTGGACACATTATGAGAAGAACCAGTTCACTTGAGAAGACAGTTTTGCTTGAACAGTTGAAGGTAAAAGAGGAAGAGGACCAGCAATCAGAAGAATCATGGAGTGTTGTAGAACTGTTGTATATAATCATTAATATATGTGATTCCAAATGTTATATTAAAAAAATGTCTCATTATTTTTCTCCAGTTCTCTCACTATTTTGAGACTACATATTCCTCCACCTACAAAAAAGAAGACAAAAGGCCAGTATACAGCAGTGAGTTATGTATTTTATCTGTTAAATGTTTCATATGTGCTTTCCTTTGGGTTTATTTTTGAAGGAAATTGTGTTGTGGTTTGTTACAGCTGTGAAGAGAGAGCCCAGAAGCTTCCCTGGCCACCAGCCTGAACTGAACCCTCCCCACACCAAGTCAGTACCAAATTCCTGCTACAGACTGGACTTTAACAGGCACGGACCGAACCTCAGCTCAGCTACACAAACTTCAGAGCTCCAACCGAAGAGTAGCAAAGAGCCAAACGCAAGCAGTTCTGACTGTGATCAACCGTGATCTACAGTGAAAACGAATAGTCACCCATTCTTTAATAAATGACACAGAAACAGATACAGCAAAAGACTCCCTGGTTAAACTGTTTTATTTTCTAAGTGAAGATAAGTGTGCACATTTGAATGAATACTTCCTTTATTTATTTTATTTGACATATTATGTTATGGCATCTTAAATCTTTTAGCAACCTTAGCAACTTCATAGCAACCACCTGATATACCAGAGCAACCACTTTGGATACCATTGCAGCAGCATAGCAACCATGTATCAACACCATAGCAACCACTTAGACACGATAGTCACAATAAAACAGTTGCATCTTATTTATAACAACATTGACTGCCACAGTCCAGCAACTGCCTGAAAGTGAGAACCACTTTACATTTTCCTTCAGGAAATGCACTTTTTCCACTTTTCTAAATCTACATTTTCTAAACATACTGTATGCACTAGAATTAGTAGGAAAACACTACATATGCAGGTATTATCTATAACACCTGATCCAACAGGAAACAACTGAAGTGATCTTAAGCAAGGCACCTAAACCATAACAGCTCCCTGGGTGCCTTGGATAGGGCTGCAACTCTGGGTACATGTGCACACTTTCCCTTAGTGTGTTCACTATTGTTCACTTTTGCAATATTATGTTTTGATTAGGTTGACCAGACGTCATCTTTTACCCGGACATGTCCTCTTTTTGAGACTTAAAAAACTGTCTGGGCGGAATTTCAGAAATGTCCGGGATTTTGTTTAATTCGAGCTTACATCAAATTTTGAGAAGCATGTCATTCACAAAGTAGTCTCGCCCCCTCCCTCCTTACTCTGTTCAGTTTGCTTGAGTGAGAAGGGGGCGTGTTGAATTAGCCTAAAACTTTCTGATTGGACGGTCTGACTGTAGAGCTTCTGTTATTGGTCGATTGGTACCTCAGTAGTCCTTGTTTACGACAGGCAGAGCACATGTACCCACCCACACCTCGAGCAGCTCTGCCGAAACATAAAAGTAAGTTTTTGGTTTAATTAAAAAAGAAATTCCAGTGTTTTCGTCTTTGTCTCAATCCATATGAAGCTGAATGCCTGACGTGTAAAGCTGGGACTTATGTTTTTGTAGTGAATAAAGGTGTAAAAGACCTACAAGCACATCTCAGTTCAGCTAAGCACACACCAGCAGTGAGGGGCGAGAGCTCATTATCTAAAATCAGAGTTTTTAGTAAATCAGAGTGCAGCAGAGGTGTCTGTGCGTTTCACACAGTTAAGCACCACAAAAGCTACAGGTCAGTGGACTGCATATCTGACTTGTTAAAAAAGGTTTTCACAGATTCCTAAACGGCTAAAAACATTCTGAAATACTCAGACAAAGACAGAATTGTCATCATGTCATGGAAATGTATCATTTTGTTTTTGCATATTTGAAATGTAAAATAGTTTAAATAGCATTTAAGGGTAGTGTTTTTATCTGCATGTTGTTAAGGGCCATAAAACTCTTTTTCATATACATATCAGCCATATGCCTAGTGCACAACTTTTTAAAAAATGTCCTTGTATGTGAACATGCAATACATTATACCCTGTACCCATAACCCCCACCACAAACCCCCCCACACACACACACACACACTGGGGTTAGATGTCCTCTTTTTCACCATCTCAGATCTGGTCACCCTAGTTTTGATACTGTATGGATCTCAAAAAAAAAAAAAAAATATATATATATATATATATATATATTTAGTTGACATTAGTTTAATCCCAAGCCACTAGATAGCAGTGTTGTAATCTGTATTCAGCCATTAGACACTTCCATTCTAATAGAAACAAGTAGTATAAGGACACACCGCTAACATTAGCATTACCTGACTAGTATGTGATGGCTAACCAGTATATATGGCCTTTCTTATAGTATTGCAATATTGCAATCATTGAACCCCCTGTTTCATGATACATGTTGTATTAGCAGGTTCATGCCAATACACAGCCATAATGTAAATGCTCTGTCCACACAATGCAGTGTTCTGTAAGCACAGTCTGTAATTAATACAGGGATTTCAGCTCTTGTGCTTGCATGACTGATTCCCCGGAACCTGGCATTCATTTGATATCTTTGTTTGGTCTGCTGTATTATACTGGAAAAATACTGGTAGCACGCCAGGGCTTTGAGCTGGGAGAACTTCACCCAAGCATGAATACCACAACTGTGTTTATCTTACAAAGTTTGTACGTGAGGATGTTCTTAATGATTTTCTTCCCTTCCTGTATTGAATTTTCTTGCTTTGCCCAGTGGTTAATTCCTCATCCTTTATAGTTGGTTTGACAAACACACTGAGAATGTCTGCTCATTGATCATCACCATTACGGCCAGTGTTGTTGTTTTGCATTGCAGTTTGATAATGTATACTAGTGGTCAGTATACACTATATGTCCAAACATTTGTGGACAACCCTTTTAATGAATGCATTCAACTTCTTTAAGTTGATGTACAAATGTACACACAGCTTGTCTAGTCCCTGTAGAGAAGTACTGCCAATAGATTACGACTAAACATGAATGTTTTGACACCATGTCTAATGCCAGGTGTGGGCTAGAGGGGTATAAACCCCCCAGTACTGAGAAGGGGAACTGTGTTCTCTGCTCTATTCAACATTTTTGGGATGGGTTGAGGAGCTGGGGTGGTGGTGGGAATCATCCAACATCCTGACCTCACTAATGCTTTTGTGGCTGAATGCTGTCAGATCCACACAGCAATGGTGGATAATCTAGTAGAAACATTCCATGGATAGAAGAGACAGCTACTCCAACAAAAGCAGGATAAACTCTTTATTAAACCTTTTTAATATTAAAATTTTAGAAAAAAAAAATCAGTTTTGTCCATATAATGTACATTAAACACTTTGCCAATGTGATTGCACACAACAGAATTTGAGCTCCACATTTAACCCATCTGTGCAGTGAAACACACACTAGGGAACACACTAAAGAACATGTGCCTGAAGTGGTGGGCAGCCCTATCCACAGCACCCAGGGAGCAGTTGGGGGTTAGGTGCCTTCAGTCATGACCTGCCCAGGGATCAAACCAGCAACCTTCCGGTCATAAGACCAGATCCCTAACCACCAGACGTGGCCTGTCTACATAAGGTAGACAACAAGATCTACAGTTCATCAGTACTAGTTATATTAGCTACAATATTACTTTGTTCAAAAAGAGAATTTTTTAATATTTAAATGAAAATCAGTATTTGGCTTAACACTTTTGCTTTAATGACAGTGTGCATGAAAAATGGCACACGCATAAACTTAAAGGAGTGTTGTATTCTTTTGATTTCATTTTATTTGTTTTTCCCTTCCTTTTCCTTCTTAATGTAGTTTTAGTTGAGTTTTTCACGTGGCATCGTAAAATCATTAACCAGTTTGAGCTTTTGGGCACACACTTTACAACCCCACTTGATAACCTCTCAATCTTACAGGGTTCCCGTGGGGTCTTAAAAAGTCTAAAATTAAAAACTTTAAATTTAAGGCCTTAAAAACGGCCAGATATCCATCCAAGGTCTTAAATTAAATTGATTAAAGTCTTACATTTGTACTTTTAATTCCAAAAAAGCGTAGTCCAATGGGACGTTAGTTTTGCTAACTTCTACTAACTAGTGATGTCAAAAGTCGAAACGCAGAATCGAACTGAATCAATTCATTTAAATCACGGAGTTCCGAAACACTATTTCGAAGTCTGTATCAAAAGGGGAAAGCCACGTGACTGTTCCAAAAACGGGTTTCGTTACGTCACGCAGTTTCGATACGTTTAGAATCTTTTTGCGCGTTTCAGTCTGCACTTAAGTTCAAGCAGCTGGTCTGAGATCAGAATGTTTGGTCTCCCAAATGCTTCTAAATTCATCTGCTCTCTGATCTCAGAGCTGTGCTTGCTTTCACATGACACATGACAACATTGCCAAACCCTCATACACTTTAAAAGAGATTCATAAAATTGTGACTTTTTTTGTGAGGAAGAAAATAACACATTGAATTGCCTTATTTAAACACCATGTCATGTCATGTCATGTCATACACCGTCATCGCTTCGTGATGGTAGGCTGCACAGATGAGTCACTTCTCTCCAATGCCATCTGTCTCTGGTTGCTTGTAGCAGGCTAGCACCTGATAATCCAGTCCACGTCTTGATGTTATCCATCCAGGTTATTCTTGGTCTTCCACGTCTTCGGACTCCCTCCACAAGTCCAGTCATAACACTTCCTTCAATGCTCTCATGTGCTGCCTCATCACATGACCAAAGTAACGTAACTTGCGGGATTTAACGTGAAACCAGTACACTACTCCGTCGTGTACTCTCGTAACTTCCTTCAC
>BRDA01062533.1:5889-17015 GCA_036984385.1 Crenuchus spilurus | reverse complement strand
ACGCTCTTATTTACATCTAATGTTCACGTTCTATACATCTGTAAAATGCACTCGTTATATTGCAGTAACACAACACCGATCTCTCTCTCTCTCACTCACACACACACACACACACACACACACACACACACACACACACACACACACACACGGAGAGAGAGACAGAGTTCAGTTATAGTCCACATCAGTATCAAGGCTAATCTGTGCTAATCCGTCCATAACTCTTTCTAAATGAAAGAGAAGGTAGTCCTTTGGCACATGGTTTTTCACAAACATTCGCCAATGATATTAAATAAATTGCAATTGTTCTTAAAGACATTTCATCAGTTGTAGTTAACTAGCTTAGTCCAATGGCCAGTATTGCTACAGAACAGTCGCTGTAAGCCAAGGCATTACTAATAGAGAAGAAACTATCGGAAGTCTTTAATCAATCGTGCTTTTAGAATGAGGTTAGGACCGCCCACTCAATTAACATACGGTTTGAAGAAAAGTAAATGCACACCAGTGGAAATACATAAATAAATAAATAAATGTAGGCATGTGGAAATACATAAATAAATAAATGTAGACATGTTAAATACATAAATAAAGTAAAAACATTTATTATTAGTATATATTTAATAATTAAATACATTTATTATTTTTCATGAAAAAAATTATATCTATTTATTTATTTAGTTATACTTTTGTCATATTTGGTCCTCCATTTATTTATTTTTTTATTTATTCATTTATTTATTTATACTTTTGTCATTTTTGGTCCTCCATATTGACTTGCCTATTCCAAAACATGAGATATGTGCTCTGGGTCATTGTTTTGTTGCATGAAACCACGTTTTTTGTGAGATTTAGCTCATGGACAGATGTCCTGATATTTTCCTTTAGAATTGCTGGTATAATTTGGAATTCATTATTATATGGCCCAGATGCAGTAAAACGGGTCCAAGCCATGGTATTACCACCACCATGTTTCACAGATCTGATGAGGTTTTTATGCTGTAATGTAATGTTTTCCTTTCTCCAAACATAACCATTTTCATTTAAAGCTCTGTCCATAAAACATTATTCCAGTAGCCTTCTGGCTTCTCCATGTGATCTTTAGCAAACAGACAGACAGCACACCATTGTTATTCAGTGTTCTCCTGATGGCAGACTCAAGTTACTTTACGTTCCTTTATGACATTTCAGATTATTATACGCCTTGCTCTTGGTGTGATGTTTGTTGTTCAACCACTCCTGAGCAGGGTAACAATGGTCTTGAATTTCTTCCATTTGTACACAGTCTGTCTTACTGTGAATCGGTGGAATCCAAACTCTTTAGTGATGGTTTTGTTACTTTTTTTCCAGCCTGATGAACATCTACAGCTCTTCTTCCTCAGAAATCTCCTTTGTTCGTGCCATGATACAGTTCCACAAAGTACATGTTGTGAAGAATAGCCTTTGCTAGATCAAAGTTCTTTAAATAAAACAGGGCAACCAGTCACACCGGATTGTTTTCCTATTGCTTGATAAAACCTGACTTCAAATTTCAACAGACATGTAATATTGGATCATTTTCCCCAATAAATAAATTGCCAAGTAATCTGATTTGATTGTCTTTATCTATTTTAGGACTTGTGTGACAAAAGTAAAAATTTCAAGGTAAACATTTATGCAGAACAAATGCCATCAGAACAGTTCTAATGTATGAAATTCACGAGACCTCTGAAGGTGTCTGGTAAGATGTTAGCTGCAGATCATTTAATTCCTGTAAGTTGTGAGGTAGAGCCACTGTAAAATGGACTTGCTTGTCCAGCATGTTCCACAGTTTCTTGATCAGATTGAGGTCTGGAGAATTAGGGACCTAAGCCAACATTTCTTTGTCATGTTTCTCAAACCACTCCTAAACAATTTTTGCATGTGGTAAGATGCATCCTGCTGAAAGTGACCACTCGCATCAGCGAATACTGTCGCCATGAAGGGGGGGTACTTGGTCTTGTACAACGTTTAGGTAGACTGTACATGTCAAAATAACATCCACATGAATGCTAGGATCTATATATATATTATATATGATTTTATATATTATATATAATTATATATATATATATATATATATGACATTGATTACATTTTTACTGTGTCTATGGTTGAGATATATTAGGCAGCAAGGGAGCAGGCTATTCTTGAAGTTGAAGTTGTAAAATAGGCGTTTAATAATTTGAGTGACTTTGATAAGGACCGAAATGTGATGGCAAAACAACTATGTCAGCATCTTCAAAGCAGGTCTTGTGGGGTGTTCCTTGTATTCAGTGATTAGTACTTACCAAAAGATGTCCACATAATTCTTTGAATTGATGGCAGGATCATGTGTGCCCAAGGCTAAAAAGCTCATGCTGACCACAATAGAAAGGTATCAGAAAATGCAGTGCATCACAGCTTGTTGTGTGTGGGCTGTGTAGCCACGGACCACTCAGAGTGCCCACGGCCAAAAACACTTTCAGTGGGCATGTGAGCGTCAGAACTGGACAATGGAACAATGAAAGAAGGTGACCTAATGTATTAATCACATTTTCTTTTGTACCTCACTTATCTAGGCTCCATGATGCAGTATAGGAAGAAGGCAAACCAGCAGAGGCAGTGTGATGCTCTTGGCTATAGGCTTCATTCACCAGTATTTGCCAATATATTTTTCTTAAATGTGTTCTTAAATACTATTGTAATTTAAGGTATATAATATGCCACTGTAGAACTGAAGAAAACGCTTGTCTGCACTCAAAATGTGCTTTTGAGTGTTCATAGATTTGGTAGATAGCAAACCCCAAATAGGACAACATTGTGAATGTCAGAATTCACATGAAAATTGTGAGTTTTATGAAGGAATTTCTTCTTAAGGACAGCTGGTTGAAAGAGGCTAATTTTTAGCTGGGAAACATTGGGTCATGGCATTCATGTGGATTTTATTAAGATACATACAACCTACATAAACATAATTCAGGGCCAAGTACATTACTTCATGGCAAGGGTATTCACACACATGCACACTCAAATATACTGTATACACTGTGTATATGTGTGTGTGTGTGTGTGTGTATATATATATATATATATATATATATATATATATATATATATATATATATATATATATATAAAAAACCTAAAACCAATACAATTACATTTCCAATTATCAGTACTCTACCTCAACTGTTCAGATGTTAATAGCTCTCACTTGATCTATTCACTTTACAAAGGTTATGTATGCTATGATATGTTACAGTGCCCCTGGCAGAGATACAAGATCTATTTTTGGCCTCTTAACTTTCTTATTCGGTTTATATTAAGCGTCGGTGTGATAGCCTACCTCACCCATGGATCATCTTGAGAATTTGAAACACTTTCATTTTTCTCAAAACCCAGCTCTATTTATAGTGGAGGGCCCTAATCTAACATAAAAAGATAGAGCAGTTGTTGCTGTGTGTGAACACACGAACTTTCCATGTACCAGCAGCTGTGGATTCTCAGTTAGCAGCAGAGTATGTGCTCATTGGCAGAAATAACAAAGTGGCAAGCTGTATGATAACGACGGATTTACACAGCTATCTGCAGGAACAATAACAGAGCAATCACACAAAGCAGTGTGTTTCTACTAAACAGGGGGATAAGCTAATCACATATGAGGTCATGCTCGTAACATGAAATGCTTGAGCTTTATTTTTCCTTTATCGGGCCACACTTTATTCATGGTAACTTTTAGTCCAAGCAGAGGCTTAAATCCAGATTTGCACTTTAGGACCTATGGAATAGAATTAGTACAGAAGAGGATTAATCAGGCTAATACAAGGCACAGATTTATTAAATGATGGCCAGATTGTTAAATATGGCAAGACTGTTAGCATAAATGTTAATACCAACTCACCAATTTACATTAAAAAGTAACTGTATTGTCTTCCTGATTTTTTTTATTTTACACTTTATTTCCTTTTGAAATTTGATCAAACAATGAACAATGCTTATTTATGGCTATAAATGTGGGCTTGCAGTTAAGGAACCAGTCAGAAAGTCAGCAAAACCAAAAAGACATGACTGAAATGCTCTTTAGCAAGGCACCGAACCCCAACTGCTCCCCAGGCATCAAGGATAGAGCCACCCCTACTCCAGGAAAGTGTGCTCACTGCCCTCTAGTGTATGTATTCATTAGTATGTCTGTGTTTCTCTTCAAGGATGGGTCAAATGCAGAGGTCAAATTCCTCTGTGTGAGCAATTTAATGAATTTGCTGGGCTACGCAATGTGTGTAGTCTGCTTATAGGGTGGTCCAACTCTAGTCTTGTATATACAGCTCTTCTGAAGTCTGTTCAAAGATTATTGATGATTTGGAGAACTTTGAGGGCCAGGACAAAATATTCAACCTGTGCCTCTTGTAGTATTCCATTGTTTATTTTAAAGTGCATTAACTATTTATAGTATCAGCAATTTTAACCAAGGGTGCTCAGATCTTTGCATGGCTCTGCATGTGTAACTATCCTACAGCTGGCTTTACATAGTAAAAAAAAATTGTGCAACTTGTAGCATTGCGTGCAGCAGCATTTTTGTGCAATTCACATGGAATTTAGTTTCAGATACATTTCATGACACCAAAAGTTGCATCATATAAAGACAGTCCTGCAGCAGCTCCTCTGAGCTTTAAAAAACTTAGACTCAGCTCACAGTTGACTGTGAGATAACATTCTTTCCACTGCCTCCCAGACCATGTGTGAGCTTTCACTCTCTCTCACACATACTGGCACACACACAGGTATCTGCTCTGACGCTTCATAGATAATAAAGACCTAAAAAAAGGTCTATTACCCATCTCTGCTGAAGACGCCCACACCTTAAAGGGTTCACAAACAGTAAACAAAAAAAAGTTACTCAGTATTTATCTCATATATTTGACTGAATAATATGCTTTACTCTTTTTCTATGCTTTACAACAGTCTTTAGCAGTTCTGCTCATGAAGTGACCTTGCTTTGTCTGTAACTATGCTCTCTTCACTATATACAGCAGTGCACTATTTCAGAAGCCTGCTGTTATTGTGGTGTCCAAGCATACAGTTTCCAAGACCCAGATTAAGTCTAATGCTAGATTGAATGAGATACCACAGTGTACCTATAAGAGTAATTGAAGAGTTAACCCTGCAACATAATTATAGACTGGATAAGTGTTTGCCAAGTTGAAACACACACATACACACATAGTGTGTGTATAAAAGCCCTGCTTCCATATATGCCATCTTAAACAAATCTGAAAATGATAATATGATAATGACAATGAAACCTGATTCAGGGGCCCTGTGCCAGTTTTCTGCCTATGGCCCCCAAATCAAAGTCTGCTCCATCCATATTTAATTTCAGACAATGACTTAAATAGGAATTCCATGACATTTTCCTGCTTTATTTTTATCATTACATACAAAACTCTGACGACATGTACATTCACTGATAACTTTGGCTAGTGAACAGTAAATTATGCAGAAATCATGTGTAATCACTGGAATTCCCCTGTCATGACATGGAAGATGTAGGAAGTAGTCACTATTTTGGCTTTGTCATCATATAAACACACATCAACATACAACTCATAATTCAAGTCTGTTTTGTACCAAATTATGTAAGATTCTTATCAGATTCCTATAGGTTTAATGACTGGATGGTATTTACTGATAAAACAGATTTCTGTGGGGGTTTTTTTGTCAGGGAATGAGGGCCTCACTCTGGGTTCCACCTGAACATCTGGAATGGTGCTGGTGCTAGAAGTCTTGAAGTATGCTCCTCAAAATCAGGAATGCTAAGAATGATGATAGCAAGAGATGAGACCTGGCCGAGCATTTACAGCCCAAGCGCCTGCAAACTATAGTGTGCAGACTTCAGCTTCCAGTGGATTATTTTTACAGCTGGAAAACCTGTCATTTCTAAAATAGCTTTATTTAAAAGTACCAATCAGTTTTAGGTGACTGCAAGTGTCAAAACAACTGACAACCATCATAATTTACATTGTACACTTTAATGGAAAGCTCTACATACAACTGCTCGGCGAGTCAGAATTTTTTAAGTACATGATTGTGAGTCTATAGGTGATTACTTCAACTTACAACATAAGCCTTTATAATAGGTTTTACACTGTGAAAGTAGACTAGATTAACAATAGTTATATTCAGTGTCTATAGAGTCATATTCAACTCTATAAAACCAATTAGCAAACTATTGTTAGCTTTCGTAGTTTTTTTTTTTTTTTTTTTACAAAATGTATAAAAGTTGAGTTCAGTGCCATCTAGTGTACCAATTGTATATTAGATTATGGAAAAGGCCAAGTCTACATTTGCTTCACTGACTACAGCAAAGCCTTCAGACTTGTTGAGCACACACAATAAGGGAAAGTCCTCAGGAAGATCTGAAAACAGAGCATCTTATCATTTATCAAGGAAACTCTATACTGATCAACACAGTCATGGCAGAAAATTAAGAGCCTGGTGCTGCATTGGCAAACGAGTAATACAAGACTTCTGTACTTGTTCAACCTGTATGCCAGACTTACTCTTATGGCCAAAAGTAATAGGACACCTGCTTATCCATTATTTCTTTTGAAATCAAGGGATAAGTTAATCTTTCTTCTGTTGGAGCAGCATTATTGGGCAGGGAAGGCTTTTTAGACTTTGGAGCACTGCTGTGAGGATTTGATTGCATTTAACGACAAGAGTGTGAGATCAGACATACATACATACATACACATTATACTTATATAGCGCCTTTCTAGACACCCAAGCACGCTTTACAATCGACACACTTCATATACACACACTCCGGTGAGAAGCGGCAGTCAGTCATGCACAGCGTACTCTCAACCGGAAGCGACCGTCCACCTGGAGGACTGCATTGAGCACTAGGGGGATCACCCAGGACAGAGTGCCAACCATATCTGGGCAGACACACATACATTCATACACAGACCAGGGTAATTTTAGAGTTTCCAATCCACCTGATCTCCATGTTTTTGGACTGTGTGAGGAAACCGGAGACCCCGGAGGAAACCCACGCGGACACGGGGAGAACATGGAAACTCCGCTCAGATGTGGACTCGAACCCAAGACCTCAGCGCTGAGAGGCAAACGTGCTAACCACTAAGCCACCGTGTGGCCCACAAATCAGAATGTTGGATGATCATCACCCAACCTCATTATTACATCCTCTAGGGATAAGATGCAAAAAAAGTTTTATAAAGTCACTCAGCCCCAGACCAAAAACAACACATGTAATTTCTAAAGTCAAGAATTTATTCTCTCAAACAGCCCCACCTCATCTCAAAATTACTGGATGGAGCACCATGATTCCAGAGACGTTGAACTGCTCCACAGCTCATTGCTGGTGGATTTTATACTCCTCAAGCCCACACCTGGCATTAGATATGGTGTCAATAATTCATGTTTATCTGCTCCAGAAAGTCCTATTCTATTGGCAGTATTTCTCTACATGGAGTAGACAAGCTGTTTATACATTCTGTCAACACTGGAAGCAACTTAAGAGTAGCAGAATGCATTCATTAGAAGTGGGGTCCCCAAACATTTGGGCTTATAGTGTATAAAGAGAAAGGCAGAGTGGAGAAAGATTCATGATTCAAGTTTGAACTTTTGATATGAGTAATCAAAAAATCAGGAAGACCTGAAGGCCTTTAGACAGAAGAATAAAGAGTGAAAAGATGGGACTTCAGCTTAACAAAAAGAAGATGAAAGACAACAGAAAAGACAATTAACTTTACTGTTGATGGAGAAAAATGTCAAAATAGTTGACAGTATTTGTCTACTTCTATAAATTAACAAATATGGATCCACAGGTCAGAAAATGTGACCCACTCCGATGAACAAGGATGAGGGAACAGGAACAAATCCTCAAATGTGTCAATTTGTCTTCAAAGATGAGAATGGTCAAGACTATGATCTTCTCTGTGATTCTTTATGAATGTTAAAGCTGGACAATTAAAAGGCCAGAAAGAATATTGATCCCTTTGAACTTTGGTGTTGGAGAAGACTTTGGACAGTAAAGAAAACACAAAAAATGGATCCTTGATCTGATCAATCCTCACCTTTCACAAGAAGTCAAGATGCCCAAACTGAAGATCCTTTTGACACACTAAGAGAAGAACCAGTTCACGTATGCAGGAACAGTTGTAAGGCAAAAGAGAAAGAGGGCAGCCAGCAACAAGCTGGATGGATAAAATTAGAGGAATCATTAAGAAGTCTGAAGAACAAACCAGAAATGTTCTAGAAATGACAATATAATTATACTGTACTAACTGAAGAACACATCAGTCTGAGACCCTAAAACTTATCTTAATCCTATTTTGTAAAGAGATCAACTGAAGGGTCATGTAATTTCTGCTTTAATGCACACATCAGTATCAAACCAAATCCATTAAAACAAAACTCCTTTCAACATTATCCTAAAATAAAAATCAATCTATTGCCTGAAGAATAGAAGGCATGAGAGGAGTCACACTGTAACATAAATGACGGATGCTTTTGACAAATCTGAACAAATACAAAATGGATGAGAGGTGTAAACGCAGTACAATGGTCAATGATCACGCAAGTCAAATGTCTTGAAAAACTGCTTCAGCTGAATCTTTTATTGATAAGCATTTTAAAGCGATACATTTCTCTTTAAAGGAGCTCATCTTCAAGAGATGTGCACATATTCTTCCCTAAAGCAGCGTTCTGAGATTAACAAAACATAAATCATTAGTGCAAAAACAGAATGATCAACTTTATTCAACATCATACGATCTCCCACACCCAATAAAACACATTAAGGCAGCCATTGTTCTCCCTTTAATCTGGGTGAAAGTAAACATTAAAATAAAAAGCATACCTAAAATTATCTAGAATTTTTAAAAATTAAGAAAATGCGAAAAGATTTATCCTTATAAAATACAATTAGTAATGCTAAACATGACTGATTTGCTTACAGCAATCCTGAAAAATACAGTGTCCTAAAATGCATTTTTAAATCTTGAAAAATCTACATGAAGTAGTTGTTCATGATTCCAGTTGAAGAGTGCATAGGTCCCCAATTTCTATACTTTGATTTGGCACCATCTCATCATCACATCAAAGTACTGACAAAAAGACTAAAAGAAGCAAAATCATCAGGTACAGTTTTTGGCCCATACAACATTGAAAGAAAAGACCAATCATTCAAAAGTGCAATCTCCTCATTTAACAGACTCAATTGCCTTTTACAAAATCAGTGTATGTCACCAAAGAAGTGAATGCAGATGTACCGCATTAAGGTCTCCCACAGCATCTCCCTGTTCATAGAATTATTTTGACTGCATGGTGAGGCTGACTTTAAGACATCCCAGTTCTTTATCCATGCTCCCCAAAATCCCCTGCACACGATAATTCCCATTGGTCAGCCAGAATGGCAGATCTATGTTTGGCAGGTAGAAATCAGACTGAGGCAGAACGTAATCCCCCTTGAAGAGAAGACAAGCAAAGTATTAGAACACAAATAACAATGGATTATGACCATAAAACATACATTGATGAGCTAATACAATTTGACCACCCTCAGATGAAGCAAATATTTATTATAAAACAGTGACATTTTGGACGATATTAGATGATAAGAGAACAGGAGGTTCTCTCTTAGTTGGCTCTTGTATGAGTCTGAAATGAGTAGATGTGAATACCTGAGTGGACCTGATATGGACCAAATCATTATGGCCAGACAACTCTATCACAGCATCTCAAAAATGTGTGTGGGATACTCCCAGTCAGTGGTCATACCAACAGTGACCTCCAAATTCCCAGCTCTCTATCCAAACAAGCCTCTAGGAGACGTGCTGAAGCAAGTTCAATATATGTCTCCACCCAGCAACTTACAGTGGCTAACATGCCAGACCCCACAGGACAACTTCAGAGGTCTTGTTGAATCCAGGGCTTCATTAGGCTTAATTTATGGGGCATATTCCCCAATTAAATCATAAAGTTAAAAACAAAATGAATAAGAAAGCTTTAAAGCTTCAGATAAGTTAGGAAATGCTTAATTTACTGTATGGTAATTAGTAAACAGGGCATTAATTACAGAAGCTTCCAACATAAACTTTATGATATTGTCAGTATAACAGAAAACTACTCATCTTGCAAACCCATGTTATTCAACTTAGGATGCAAAAACAAGATGACATGTAGTGCAACAGCTGCAAAGGAATAATTTCACGTGTGTGTGACAGTAAATTTAACAAGTTCATACAAGTTAATTCAACAAGTTCATAAATGAAGTTAAGAAGAAAACTATTGTTGAAAGAAAAACATAAGAAATGCTGTTTACAAGCTTACATGGCTTCTGGCAAACTATAAACAGCACTTCTTATGTTTTTTTAAAAAAATGGTTTTCTTCTTGCCACTCTTCCATAAAGGCCAGATTTGTGGAGTGCAGACTTATAGTTGCCCTGTGTACATATTCTCCCACCTGAGATGTGGATTTCTGCAGCTCCTCCAGAGTGACCATGTGCCTCTTGGCTGCGTCTCTGACCAGTGCTCTCCTTGCTCAATCTGTCAGTTTAGTTGGACGGCCATGTCTTGGTAGGTTTGCAGTTCAATTCAATAGTGTTCTCTAACAAACCACTGAGACTTTCACAGAACATGTGTATTTATACTGAGACTAAATTACACACAGCTGGACTCTATTAACTAATTAAGTGACTTCTGAAGGCAATTGATTGCACTGGATTTTGTTTAGAGGTGTCAGAGTACAGGGGGTTGAATACTTTTAAATGTCACACTTTTAAGATTTTTATTTGATTAAAATGTTTAAAACCATGTATCATTTTCCTTCCACTTCACAATTATGTGCTACGTTGTGTTGGTCTATCACTTAAAATATCAATAAAATACATTTACGTTTGTGGTTGTAAGGTGACAAAATGTGAAAAAATTCAAGGGGTATGAATACTTTCTGGACCCACTGTACATTAGTGTTATATCACTTAATCTATTTAATGTTTAACAGGATTTTTTTTACCAGACAAAGACAGCATTTTGAGTATAGATTACTGGTCATAATGTTTATCTTATCTTTGTTAGCTTAATTGTGTTGCATCGTGTATTAA
>BRDA01062532.1:3301-19242 GCA_036984385.1 Crenuchus spilurus | reverse complement strand
TATTTTTCAAATAAGTTAAACACTCAGGGGTTCCTGAAATACTTGAAATCTGAATAAATATTATAGCACTTTGCCAAATCTGTTGGTTTAATAACAATAAAAAAGCAATAAACATGTTTGTTGTTAAGCATTTACTGTATGTCTATTCATTCAAAATTTTAGTTGCAAAAGGATTTTTTAAATTGAAAATGTTTAATTTGTTGATATATGGTTTGCGATTAATTGCGATTAATTAATTACAGACCCTGAAATTAACTCGATTAAAATTTTTAATCGAGTTCCATCACTAATTAAAAGAAGAGGATTCAAGCACTAGGACCAAGCAGAAAAAGGCAGCTCAAGCTGAAGACTGTTTTGCCTTTAGAGCACTTAAACGCTTCTCGTGCTCTCATAAATCTTTTTATGCTCTTGCCTGCAGAATTTACCGCAAATAGCCAATCAGAATGCAGTAATGGATTTTATAATTCTGTGTATATAACATCTATATATATAGTCCTAGGTCTTGTTCTATATAAATGACCATACAGTCCAAAAATAATTTTAAAACTGGTGGTAATAAGTTTTATGACGTTGAGTAACGAGGTGAAACAGAATTGGGTAATAATTTTATGCTACATGCTTTTAACAGTTTATTATTATTTAATAATGTATTATGTTATTAATGATTAATATTAATGTTATTTTATTATTACTAATAACAATGAATAATTATTATTAGTATATTATTAATAGTAACTAGTAATTATTAATAAAATATAACTAATTTTTAAGTAATGTATAAATTTTTTCTAATAATTAATCACAAATGTATTTATGTTCAAACTCGCACTGCTCCATCAACTAAGTCATATATACTCCATTCAAACCATCATCAGGCAACATTTACACACAGTAAATATGCCCGTATTAAATCAACACTATTAGAGATAAATTAACACTGAGAGTGTTACATTTTGACACCCTCAGTGTTAATTTAACTCTAACAGTGTTGATTTAACAATGGCAGATTTACTGCACATGATTCAGATATCAACCAAGCCGCATTTACTTCATTCAAACAGCTACATTTACCAAATTCCAACAATTTACATTTACTGTAGTTACACAGCAACTCTGCCACATTTGTTGCACAGATTTAGCATCTTCTTTCATTACCAACTATAAAATTCTGAACACAGTGAACAAAATAACAAAAGCAACAAACTAGTCCATTAAAATAGTATTTATGTTCCTCATACAGGAAGTAGGTAGCTGACTTCAGTCCAAATGTGGGATTATTTAATATAAATGACCCGTTTGGTCTCCAACAGTCATTAATATAGTCATAAACTTTCGTTAAATTTGATTTTTATACGACAAATAACTCTTTTCAAAGGAGAAGAAAGAGAAACACATTGGTGACTGATATAGATGTGCGAAAGAGTGCCATGTGAGATTTGTCTTATCCACTAAAATAAGACTCTACAACAAGCCTACTTACTGCAGAGATGGTACTGACCTCCTGCTGTCTGAACTGTGATCAATCACATCATCAATCGCACTGTGTAATATATCATCTGATACTATTATAATATACTGTGAACTCCCTCATACCATTAAGTAAAATGTTTTGTGCAGCACTGCTCACATGTCTGTCACAAATATGTATTTTATGCTATAATCTTTCCTCATGTAATGTATTCTATTATTATGCCTAATATATGTACATTTAGATACAGTTTAGTATTTTATGTATGTATATTATTTATTTTATGCTACTGCAAGGCTGCAGTTTCCTTGTAAATCCATCCGTCCATCCTTCAAGCTAATGTCGTAAAAAAAAGAGACATTTCATGAAGCTTCAATAGTAACCAAAAAGAGGAAACATTGTGCACTTGTGTACAGTTATAGTCCTTTTTGTTAATGTTCTCTTCTGCCAATTTGAAACGATGGATATAGAGATGAATGAGTTTCAACTGACTACCATTTAGAGCTAAAGGATTCATCAAGCTCTCCGTGCACACACATTTATAACTCGATGAACCTGAACGGGTCATCCATTACAGTGAAAGCAGGCAGATGCAGAATGCTTCTCTCTGCATGGGGAACTTAATTAGATCCCTGTGTGAGGAATGTGGTGCTGTAACACAACATGTAGCTTTAATTATTTAACACACACACACACACACACACACACACACACACCATTCCTCATGACAGAGGCCTTGTTGAGCGGCAGTGGAGAAATGCTGTCGGCCAAAGACAAGCGTGTTTACAGGCAGCACAATGACTCTTGAGATGTGAATAAGCTCATTCTCAACACACACACAGCATACACAAAGAATACGTCTCCCTGATGTGCTGGCTGAAGATACACGTCTCAGTGAAACATGGCAGAAACACAAACAAGGCTGTTTCGAGGCAGAGAAGGTGCAGTAATACAGCCTGACAGCCGAAGGCAACATGGCCCAGCCAGAAGCCACAATCCAAGTCATTTGTGTCTCCGTTAGCAACGGCACTTGTCACCAGCCATAACTCTTGTGTGATGAGCGAAGCCGGATTAAACTGCACCTCCACACGCCCTGAATCTGCCTGCCGGTTAAAGATATGGTAGAATATAGACATGATGCATAATACAATACCGACCTACGCAGCATTTACATTTGACTCCCAAACATTGAGTCAGAGTCATATTAATAACACAGCAAAGGATGAATTGACTTTCCAAACGGCAGATGACGTACTAGTGTACACTCAGTCAACCTGTTCTCACCTCTCCCCATCTCCATCAGTCTCTCAATGCAGAACCAGAATGCAATTACCGTTTATACTACAAAATACTAGAATTGCTATATACCCTCTCTAACATTTAGAATATGATAAAGTTACATTTGTGCTCATAATTTCATTTAATAATAAACTGTTAAATATTTTATATTACTTAAAGTAACATTTTGTTTTAATGTTGATACTGTTTGAATAGTAAATGACTCTAAATGAGTCGAATAATTTGAGATTCAGGATATCTGAGCTATAATCATAATGAGCATCATTAAAACAACGAAAGGCTTGAAATAAGACATTTTACATGTAATGAATATGAAATAAGGCATTTTACAATGAACTTTTTCACAATTTTCAGTTGTTTTTGAGATTCAGTATATAACATAATACAATTAATGTAATACAGAATACTTTGTACAACATACATAAATATAAATATCAATTCTTCTGAATGTGTCCAGAGCGCTGTTAAAAACTCAGATCAAATTCAAATTAGGCGCAAAAATATAACTTGGGACACATTACATTGTAAAGCAAAATCTCTTGAAATATTCCCTCTGTGGGTAAAAAATGGTCAGATGTATGATGACTAAGTTGATGATGTGCATATAAAATAATGTATAATGTTAACTGACATTCACAGATACACAAACATCTGTTGATTACAACCATTGTTTAGGTTGGACAAGCTTAAGTGATTGTCATTTAAATTAATTGAGATAATATGCTAATAGGCATCCACAAATGTATAGACATAAAAATATAAACACTTATAAATGCATTTGTTCATAGCAACTGTTGCCGGGTTGGACATGTTTAATTGTTGCTGTTGAGATAAAAGGTGTCTGAAATAGTGCACTTATTCACTGATCACTAATTTACATATAGTGGTGCTTGAAAGTTTGTGAACCCTTTAGAATTTCCTATATTTCCGTATAAATATGACCTAAAACATCATCAGATGTTCACACAAGTCCTAAAAGTAGATAAAGAGAACCCAGTTAAACAAATGAGACAAACATATTATACTTGCTCATTTATTTATTGAGGAAAATGATCCAATATGACATATTTGTGAGAGGCAGAAATATGTGAACCTCTAGGATTAGCAGTTAAATTGAAGGTGAAATTAGAGTCAGGTGTGTTTAGTCAGTGGGATGACAATCAGGTGTGAGTGGGCACCCTGTTTTATTTAAAGATGTGGACACTGTTTACTCTTCATGCTACATGTCAGATGCTGTGATTGGTTCATTTTGTAATCACATTACAAATCACTTTACATATGCAGTGCATTCAAGCACAAATGGTCAAATTTCATAGAAACTCTCAGAACTTTCAATGTATAAACAACCAGCTTCATCTCAAAGGCTTCACTGGACAGTTGGATTAATGTTCAGCTCAAGTAAAACCTCTCATGAAAATGGACAATTCACTGATTTATTGATTCAGTAGTTCATGATTAATTGATTCATTGTAAGCAGAAAGCATTGTTCTTTGTCACTTAAGTCTTTGTATCCAAGGACAATAATAAAAAAGTAATAAATAATAATAAAAAATGGATGAACCTAGTGCCTAAACTTTCAGTGAAAAGTGATGTGTAAAAGCAAACTAGTGATTATGAGCTCCTCTCTGAAATAAACCCAGAATCTGTCCTGTTTACAATCTCAATTACAGAAAAACACCCTTAGAGTGATATATTAGTTTAAAATCTTATTTAGATGTGAATAGATGAAATTGTTAAATTAGTGAATTGGTTAATTACTAGATTACTAAATTAGCAGATTTACAAATTGCTGGATTGGTAAATTATAGGATTTATACATTACTGGATTAGTCAATTACTGGATTGGTAAATTAGTGAATTTGTTAATTAGTAAATTAGTAGATTTACAAGTTACTGGATTGGTAAATTATAGGATTTATACATTACTGGATTGGTCAATTACTTGATTGGTAAATTACTGGATTGGTAAATTTAGAGGATTTTTAAATTACTGGATGGGTAAATTAGGGGATTTGTAAATTAGAGGATTGATTAATTAGTGGATTGGTAAATGACTGGATTGGTAAATTAGTGAATTGGTTAATTATTGGATTAGTAAATTAATTAATTGGTAAATTAGTACCTTCAGCATGTCCTTCTTTTCTGTCTGATGGTTATATATATTGCAGAATTTAGATATGATGCATAATACAATACCAGCCTACGCTGCATTTACTGTACATTTGACTTCCTAACGTTGACTCAGGTTAATATTAATAAAATACTGAGTCTGCAAGGATGATATTAATGCACATAGACACTTGCTGTATATGCCCGTACAGTCTCCCTGTGATTTGACATCAGTGTCCTTTCCAGTAGGCCTGTATCACATGGATTAAATTCAGCTTTGTATTGAAGTTCATTCACGATGACTGCTGAGGTAGCTATGTGCAAAGAAATTCAGACATTTGATCGCAGAGCTCATAATTCACAATAATTCAGGACTCTTTCATTCAGGCTTTAGAGCCTCTCAGGCTTTCATGCACACAGTCTTAGTGTTGTGCTTCAAGCTGTTCAGTTACTTGTACTTCTAATTGACTTTCCTAATGGCTGATGATGTACCACACTCAGCCAGGCTACTCTTCACATGACTAACTCTGCGTCCTTCAGTCCTCTGAAAGAACCAGAGGGCAATAATTACAGTTCAGAAAACACCCACTGCAAGGATAATCACACAGCAGTTCAGATGACTGTGAAAACACACATAGGAAATCTACCTTGGACACCTTTCAAAGCATCTGCACACTTAAAGTGGTAAACATGCTTCTTTCTAGCAGTGCAATTAAATAACCATATTTGATGAACCTTTGTCCAAGTTATATGATTCTGTTTAATTGCTTGTTTTAACATGAACTGTGTAGAAATAGTTTTAACCCTCAGGAGTTGCTGATCATTTTGGCAAGTGATTGAGTATCAACACCATCTTCTGTCAAATATACTGGATGGAAACTCTGTGCTAGTTTTGGTTTGATAATAGAATAAGTAAAAATTGAAATATGATCATTTAAATTCATCCGTAAACGTAGCCAGGCGGGAGGGACGAGATACTTACAAAGAAGTCACAGAATGCAGCAACCTGCCAACACTGTCACCAAGCAGACAAAAAGAGAACATCACAGCTGCTTTTTGTTGTAAATAGTCATTTTTATGTATCATTATATGTTCACATTTAAGCTGTCTCAACATTTTCAATATTTAAATGCTTCACTGATGTTGTGAATTAATTTATTCATGTTGTGAATTTTAGAGCAAGAAAAAAAAAACCTTGTGTATTTCAGCTATAATATTTTGATACTATGACACATTTTTTTTATTTTTTCTGGTCTGACACCAATAACTGAGAATTATTTAACGTGATATTTGTAGTTAAATCTTAGAATGTTATAAAAATAATCAAAAACACTTAAAAGCATGTTTGATTGGATTTACTGAACATGGGCCACATTTATAGCAGTCAAACAGTGCTGTGGGCAGAACCTTTAGTCAAAGTAAAACAGTGTGTATGTCACGTCCCTGCCTCGGCTCTGTCCCAGCCCCGCCATGTCTGTTAGATCTTTGTTTACATTCTACATGTGTTTAAGTTCCCACGTGCTGTCTCTGTGTCCCTGTCCTCGTCTTGTCATCAGGTCTCATTAGTGGTCACACCTGTATTGTGTTAGCAGCCAGCTACGTTTGTGATTTAGTGTGTTATTTAAACTTCCCCATGTCTCCAGTCCTTTGTAGCTCATTGAATGTGCGATGTGTTACTCTGTGTTTGTGCTTCTGGTTCTGTATGCTTATGCCTCAGTGTTGTTTTGGTTTTGGTTATGTATTCTTTGCACAAATAAAACTTCACTTGGACACCCTCCTGCTTCTCCCCCCACCCACCATTACCGTGTGTTTTCTATGGCAAAATATTGCCATAGAATCAAGTGTAAATTCTGATAATCTAAAAAAAAAAATCAAATATTAGCTCCAATTATCAGTTATAAATAATTGGTCAGTTGATACAGTATGTCAAAGTGTTAAATTACTGATATAAGTGATGTTACATATCAAACATTGATTTGGTAAATTTTTTTAAATGTTTTTAGATAAAATGTAAATATTCAGAAATGGCCAAAATAGGCCAGGACTTTAAAGGACTGACGATGGAGTTTGCCAACTTACATGCAAGATGTTTTTAAAAATGAACCCTTAACTACCAACATAATTTGTGACCACAAAAGTTCACTTAAGCTTTGATTGGATGGGAACTTCTGGCATAAATAAAATATTATATTATTATAGTGTATTTAAACAATTGAAGTTATTAAACAGCAAATTATTTTATGTATATCAACTCAAGACTGACAGTGTGCAGAAATCCATGTTTTAATGGAACATCTGTATTGGTTCACATCAATAATCATGTGCAAAAGTTTGCGCTGCCTTGCTTAAATGACATTTTACTGCTTTTCAAAGTAAAAATTAATTCTACACAACCTACAAAACAGAGGTACGATATAAGTAGTGACTTGTACTCAAAGGTACACTTTTCATAAATGTACCCTCAATTACACATTTTAGCCTCTTTGGATGCAGAATAGTGCCTTAACTGCTACAGATACTATGGGTACAACAATGGAAAGGCACTCTATTGTACCAATGAGGTACGGACCCAGCAACAACCTTTATACTCTCTTAAGTACAAATCTGTACTTAATTTTCTTAGTGTGCAGAGAACAAAGTTAAATAAGGCATTTTCTACATGTTGTAGTGACAATCTGGGATCTGGTCTTGTGACTGGAAGGTTGCCGGTTCAATTCCCGGACAGGCCAGGACTGCTCCCCGGGCACTGTGGATAGGTGCATAGGGATATCTATCTATCTAAATGCGGAGGTCAAATTCTGTTGTGTGCAAATCACACTGCAAAAGTTTAATCTAATGTAATAATAAATCTAATAAAATAACAGACAGCAGTTTTTCACTACAAACATGCACAAAATGGCATATTTACATTTTTTTAACCAAGGGTGCACACACAGTGCATACTACTGCATTAAGGCAGATGTTTCACATAAGGACCCGTAGGCCATCAGGTTCATCTGGAGCACTAGCGGTGCTTTTCAATGGTGAAGGACAGCTGAAAGTGATGAATAATAACTTGCATAACCATATGGCCTGAGAAGAAGAAAGCTTGACTACCTGCTTACACATCGCATATGGAGAACAAGACGCCTATAAAGTTCTGCCTCATTACTTAGTCATACATCACAGTCAGTAAGAGCCGTTTTAGGTAAGAACAAGAAACACTGCTTTGCTTTCTTCGTGCCATATGCATAATCTAGCTATTTGTGGCTTGGGAGCAAATAAAGCGTTACCCATAGCAACTCAGCTACAGCATCTGAAGTAAGCATATTTCAGCATGCCAGAGTAAGGTGTGTGTGTGTGTGTGTGTGTGTGTGTGTAGGTAGACAAGATAATATCCAATTCCTCATGACTACAGTGAGAGAGTGAATATCGTATTTTCAGCACAGTCAGCTCCTGTCTGCTGTACTGTGTATCCACTGCACTTTCAGTTGGTTTTAGCTGTCGCTGGGTCACTATAAGACTTTATATCTGCAAATCTGACACAAATGAACATTTTTTCCAGTCCATTTTATTGATTTGTACATTTTTAGGGTGAAACATAACTTCACTCCAACAGACATGCACATACAGTCTTTGTGCACTTCTGGTTAACTCTTGGGAGCCATTTTTGAACACTTTTGCCTTTTGAATACTTTGGCTTTTACCCTTATGTATCACATTAAAAATACTTGTCATGCCAATATTTGGTACCTTTTTAGGCCACCTACTATCTATGACCAAATAATTATTTTTCACATAATGTATCAACAAACTGGACCCAAATAGACTCACGTAAAACTACTTTAAAAAGCAAATACAAACTCAATAAAACATTTTAAAGATTGAACATGTTAACACATGCTGTCAATTTGAACATATGATGGTAAAAGTAGATCAAATTAAGCAATATCCACCAATTTACAACAAAAAGTAAGTGTGAAATTCCTTTTTTGTCCGTTTGGGGGCAGTGTAGGCAGGTTCATTGTGTGGATTCCTTGTGGGCATCCCATACCTCCCTCCTTGCTATGCTATTTACATCAATTTAAATGGTAATATTTCTGTACTCAAGTATTTGTATTTGATCTATTAACCTCAAACTAAAACTAGCAAAGAGTTTTAAGCCAGAACGTTCTATAGAAGTTGGTGGCAATGCTCAACATGACAATCTGAATACACTCACTTCCCCTAAACTCTAAAGCAAAAATGTTGCTACATAAAATGTTCTTTGATGTTAATAATGACAGAACTTGTTTTGATGCTACGTAGAACAATTTTCCAAATGGTTCTTTGAAGAACCATACACAACAGGTTCTCCATGTAAATGGTAGTTTCAGCTGTCATAACTACATATAAAATTATATACATAAAATTTAAATAAAGTATGCCTTTACTGCATAATGCTTGAAGAACACTCTCTTTATGGGTGCATATGTAGAAGTTAGTGTACCCCTAGTTAAACTACAGTTTTCAATCAATTCTATTCAGTTTCTAAGTGAACATAAGTTATTCTAGAGAGATCAAATGTTTAGTCAAAAATGATCCTCACTTTAGTTATTTCAAAACTTCTGTTTGCCGAAATGTTCTATTAAATTTGCTGAGGTTTTGCTGGTTTTCAGCTGTAAGAGTATTAAAATCAGTTTCTGATGCTGTTCTGGATCAAAAACTCCACTCTAACTCATCCTGAAGGTATTGGAAGGAGTTCCATCATTCCAGAGAACACTGTTCCACTGCTCCACAGCTTAATGCTGGCAGGCTTCATACCCCTGTAGATGATGCTTGGCACTGAGCATGGTGACTTCATGCTAGGCTGCTTCAAAGCATCTCATTCTATTGGCCAATGCTATAGACTGTAGTTAATGCTTTTTTATGGACATTATACAAGTGGTATGTGCACATCTGAACAGCTGATGTAGTTGAATCCATTCATTAGAAGATGTGAATTAAATACACTAATTGTGCAAAAATATTTGAACACCTGCTCATTCATTGTTTTTCCTGAAGTCAGTGGCATTAAATCATTGTGCGATTGAGAGTATTCTGTCCAGCTGTATCACAGTATCATATGGGAATTGCACTGTCCCAGACTGCAATTCACTACAGTGACTGTTGAAAATGGCTCAGAAGATTGAGGGTGTCCAAAGGAAATGCTGTCTGTGTTGAGCTTGGTGGATTCTTAATCACTCCTCCCACCCTGCACATAGTCTGTTTGCCTCTTTGCCGTCCTACAGGCACTTCAGGAGCCTCCAGACCAGGACAAGTAGATTGAGGAACAGCCTCTTTACTGAACCCTGTCCAATGTTAACACTCACACTAAATCTAAAAAGAGTGTATCCTGCTTTTGCTGTAGTAACTGTCTCTACTGTTCAAGGAATGCTCTCAAATAGACTTTGGAACATTGCTGTAATAATTTGATTGCATTCAGTATCGAGTGTTAATGAGGTCAGGATGCCCCATCCCCAACTCTCCAGCTCATCCCGAAAGTACTAGTTGGAGCACCATCATTCCAGAGAACACAGTTCCACAGCTCAATGCTGGGTGGCTTTATACACCTCTATCCCACAGCTGGCATTAGACGTGGTGCCAATTGGTTCATGTTTAGTCTTATTCTATTGGCAGTACTTCTCCTCAGTGACTAGACAAGCTGTGTGTGAGCATTTGTACATCTGTGTTTGAAAGTTGAAGTAATTCACACAGAGTGATTCACAGTTTTATCAGTTCTGTCCTGTTATTACATCTAAAAATAATTGCATCCACATGTCTCTTTTCATTTGCTCACCTCCTGTTTTATATTTCTTTGTTTCCCCACCGAAGGTCTGCAGAAGCTGAATGAGTTCACTGCATAATCATCAGTGCTAAATGAACTTGAACAGAGTTCATTTTATTTTTACAAAGTTCAGATTGTTCTGGTTGAACTCTGGGGGAGTTAATTGAGGCCTGCCGAATCTACAGCGATGCAGCGAAGTCCATTTCACTCCAGCTCATCGTTTTTAACTTCTCATTCATCTGAAAATCACAGTAGGAATGGCCTTGAACAGAAATGAGATTTGGACTTGATTATACTGTTGACAGATGTCATCTGTTGAAAACGTCATACAGTATATATACAATGTCAACATCCTGCTCCTGGAGTCTTTAGACTCATTACTTTTGGCTTTCAGAACCAGAATGATGATCCATACACAGAGCTCAGTACGTTCAGGTCAAGTCAAAAATCCTACAACCACAAAATCCAAACAAAACAAGCACCTTGTCTCTAAACTCTGTCTAAACTCCTTAAACAAGCTCAAGGTGAAGAGACCAGTAGAATGAGATAGAGGGAGAGATAAAGGGAGGGAGGAGAGTGAGAGGGATGAGAGACAGATTGAGTCAAAGTGAGAAAGTAATGGAAGGGAAAGAAAAACAGAAAGAGGAGAGTGAGTGAAGTAGAGTAGAGAGGGAATGATAAAGGGAGAGAAAGAGCAAGAGAGTGAGAAATGAGCTAGAAAAATGAGAGAGAGAGAGAATGAGTGTTGAAAAGTTAGAGACCAAGAGAGTGATAAAGAGGGCTGGATAAAGGGAGAGGAAGAGCAATAGGGATGAGAGAAAGACTAAGAGAGTCAAAGTAAGAAAGCAAGGGAGAGGAAAGAAAAAGCTGGAGTGAAGAGAAAGATCAAGATAAAGAGAGGGAGAGTAGAAAAAGCAAGAGAGAATAAGAGAGTGAAATAGGGAGGGTTAGAAGTGTGAGAAAGAGAAAGATTGAGAAGAGAGAGAGGGGGGAAAAGTGTGAGGGCAAAAAAGTGAAACAGATGGAGAAAGGAAGAGAAGGAGTAAAAGAGAGTCAAGGTGAGAAAGTGAGAGAGAGAGAGGAGAGAGTGTTTGTATGTATGTGTCCAGAAGGAGAACACTCATCACTCTAGAAGCTTCCCTCTCTCCTGGGGAGATGAAGGGATGAGTGGACGAGTGAATGTGACAACAGACAGCAGAACGTCAGGAGGGAGGGACAGAATCGGCCTGGTGAAATTAAACGAAAGCGGCACGGCGGCCAGCCTGGATGAAAAGGAAAAGTGAACGGACAGCTTTCCAATGCGCCGTCAATTCGCTCAGATTTATGTGTGGCTAATTTATGCAAATCGTCCTGACACATGTTTGAAATTACATGCATGATTATGTATGTAGGCTAGATAAATCCTATTTAGCTCCTCTGCTCGTGCAAGCGCCGAATATGCTTTTGAATTATTTAATTATCTTTTAATTATGCAGAACTGTGCTTAACTTCTATTTATTATGATCTGTAGGCTAAGTGATATACCCCATATCAAAGGATAGCGTAGCCTGAGGAAAGCCAGCTGTGATAAGCCTACTGTAGTCCCGCTTCCTGCTTATTTAAACACAAAGTAGATCTATTAGAATTAGCATGACTCATTTCTGTTGTTTCCTATGGACAGTTCTCATTAGATAAAGCTTTTGTATTATGCTAGGGTTAAGTTAGGATACTCTCCTCATGTTCAGTACATCAGATCAGTACTTCAGCTTGCAACGTCTCCGCCCCTTTATGTGGGAAAACGTCATCAAAACGTCATCATAGACTGTGGTGCACAATGTACCTCATTGAATGTTGCTGCCACTTTTATATCTTGTTATATATGATCACCTACTGAAACACTGTGTGTGTTTAACATACTAGCAGAGGTGTTAATAATGAAGTACAAATACTTCATTACTATACTTAAGTAGAAATTTTGGTTATTTATACTTTACTGGAGTAATTATTTTTGAACGACTTTTTACTTCTACTTACATTTTCATGCAGTTATCAGTACTTTCTACACCTTACATTTTAAAAACAGCCTCGTTATTTTTATTGTTGAAGTTTGGGTGAGCATGCTGAGGCGAAGTTGATTTTTTACCAAAAATCCCAAAACTTTTTTTTTTTTTTTTACCAAAAATCCCGAAACTGTATTTTTCTTCTGCTCCTGAATCACTGAACCAAGAGCAGAAGAAGAATCGGCTCTACTAAGAGTGAACCTGAGTTTAAAAGGCCAGGAGCACAGTCTGCTACAAATAGTGTCTCTGTGTGATTACTGCTCATGATGCTCAGTAGCTCCTACAGTGTTTCATTTCGGTTTGTCATCATTCAAAAACATCCTATCCAGATAAACTTTGCCATTCAGAAAGAGTGAATGTGACTGGATGATAAGTATAAACATATACCATTATGATACCCTATTGGCAAGCGATCCATCACACCTGCATGTCACACGTCTCATAACTCTCCAGTAAGCTCAGTACTACACATATATGGTCCACTAATATATTTAAATTTACTAAGATGTTTTCATTTTCAGGGGAATATATGCAGCTAAAACAGGCAACCAGTACATCCCAAAAAAATCAACATGACCATTTTAATATAACATTATAGTCATTATGGCTTTTAGAAAAAAATTATTTTGGGGGTGGGGGGTGGGGTAGTGCACTATATGCCCCTGTGGCACAGCCTAAGTTTTGGCATTTATTTTCCTTACATTACTTTAACTTTTATACTTTAAGTAGTTTTGAAACCAGAACTTTTACACTTTTACTTAAGTAAAAAGCTTAAGTTGATACTTCAGCTTCTATAAAAGTCTTTTTAAACCCTAGTATATACTTCTACTTTTGACACCTTTGCATACTAGTTAGGATGGTTTAAAATTTTCAACTTCCAAAAAATCTAACTCCCAAACTCTTATTTTAATCTACTACTGGAATTAACAATGTGGTGAAAAAATGTTCTGAATTACTTAATATTTAGGGTATTTAGGCTCAATGCAAGCAAAGTTTCTCATATAAGTGATATATATTTAGTGTACTTATAGTGATATAAGTTATTAGCAGTTTACACAGATGACATAACAAAAAGTACAGAAACCAACAACAAACCATTTTATTAACTAAACTGTTGAGTAGAGCTGCGATGCTCACTATGACTGACTGAGTCTGAGTCAACAACAGCATCACAAACACTTGTTCTGTAATTCAACATGTGAGATGTAATTAATATTTAATATTAAGGCATAAAAACAGAAAAAGTCAGTAAATGTTGGTTACAGTAAGTAAACTAAACACAAACTAGCAGCTTTGTTTACAGTCACTGACCTTCTGTTAGTAAAAGTTACATATGAGACTTTACACACGTTAAATATAAAATGAAATAAAGCAGGTCGTTTGGTCATAACATTCCAGCAGGGGTGTGTAGAGTAGCTAAAAATGGAACGTAACTGAACTAAACGTAACAACCACATATGTGTGTTAGTAGTTATGGGAGATTATAAGATCCCTGGTCTGCTCTCCCTCACTTTTTGCTCTACTGGTATTCTGAGAAAAAAATTTTTGACGACCTTTGCTGGATCGGTTATGACAACTGTAGACAACACATAACCATTAGCAAAAAAATCTTGAAATAAAATGATATAAATATCAGATATCCTGATCAATATCAGAATATCCTGCATTCAGCAGCTTCACTGAGCCGAGCTCTCGCCTCATTGGAGCGGCGGGTAGTTCACACAGGTTTAAATGCGAGGTCAGTGATGAGAGCAATGAATAGCAATGGTAACAGTATACTGTAATAAAACAGCTTTAGGATTAAGTGTTATGGTAACAGACTAGGAGGGTTTGGGTAAACTAGCTAACATTTATATTAACTGTTGTCAGAAAACTCTCTGAAAGGTAAAGCTACATTACTCTCTGACCATGTCTCAAACTGCATACTGTCACTACACTAAATGTGTAAAAATACAGTAAAATGTAAATAAACGAGTAAATAAATAAAAGAACTCCATGGTTAGAAGTGCTTTGAGTAGTGTAGTAATGTTTCAGAGTGTGCTGTTTGGGACACAGCCTTACTCTCTAACATTAATGTTAGTCTTGTCTAGTCAGCTTTGACACACAATTATAGTTAATTAAATCATTAAATTAAATTAAAACAAATCTTTATAATTAAAATATATTGTTGAATTTTGTTTATTTATTTCTGGTTTACTGTAATTCAACAAATGTTCTATATCACAAATACATACAGTGATTTACTACCTTACCTACGTGCAGCTTATACGTCATATTTTAGGGGATAGGGTGGGCTTTGATTCATATTAGCAAATGTGCCCCCCCCCTCAATCTCAAACCCATTTCTAAGCCCTTGGTTATAATCTTAGTGACAATTTCTAAATTTGGAAATACTTCAAAGTACTACAAAATATTACATGAACTCTTTGACTTTTGAATGAACGAATGAATGAATGTTGCCCTTATATAGCATCTTTCTCAAACCCAAGGACACTTTACAATTAACACACTCCATTTACACACTTACAACTCAACCACACGCCGGTGAGAAGCAGCAGTCACACATAATGTACACTCAACCAGAAGCGATTGACTACCTGGAGGACTGCATCGAGCACTAGGGATATCGCCCAGAACAGAGTACCATACACACAGACATTCATACACATACAGACATGCACAATCATTCACACACATCAAAGTCATTTACAGTAGCCAATTCACTTGATATCCATGTTTTTGGACTGTGAGAGGAAACCACAGTCACTTTTCAGACCTGCTGTACAAGTAGTATGCTAGCTAGCATTAGCACTGTACTCTGATAACTGACCTAGCCTAGTCATCTAGCCTGCGCCCCAACAAACGACCCAGCCATGCTCATGTTCAGTACATCAGAGCAGTACTTCAGCTTGCAACATGTCCCTGATCCTTTTTAAGGCGAAAACTAGGAGCACTTGTATTAAACTTTAATGTACAATAGCAGTACAAAACAAAACCAACAGAGAATCATCAGAACTGAATTAGTGTCTTTGGGTCATTTTATATACAGTCATGGCCGAAAGTGTTGGAACCCCTGAATTTTTTCCAGAAATTGAAGTATTTCTCCCAGAAAATTAATGCAATTACACATGTTTTGTTATACATGTTTATTTCCTTTGTGTGTATTGGAACAACACAAAAAACCAGAGGAAAAAAGGCAAATTTGACATAATTTCACACAAAACTCCAAAAATGGGTGTAC
>BRDA01062514.1:0-11322 GCA_036984385.1 Crenuchus spilurus | reverse complement strand
ATGCTGTGGTTATTGTGACCAGAGCAACATGTGCTAAACATCTATCACCATAACAGCCACCAGACTAGCATGTGTTGTTTTTAATGGTTAAACTGGTCTAGACTTTGCAGCATTTCATATGATGCATTTAGAAATCTATTCTGAAGCTTGTTTAGGAACTTTCCTCTTCAGTTCAGACTGAAGGTTATCAGTTGGCTTTCAGGTCTTGGGGCTAGAAGAAAAACAGCTTCTTTATGTTCTTGTTTTCTTTCCCTTTTTTATCCCGTGGGTTCATTGTGTTAATGGATTGTCCACATGGTGAAGTCTCAGCTTCATGGAGCTTATCGGAATCCATGCAGTTGATGTTAACAGCAGCACTTGGAGCTCTGGGAGTACAGTTGTGCTAAAGGTAGCCATTGCCAACTTAAAACCAACACATTTTGTCATTAACTAGACACAGCTGTGCGCTTATTCAGGTTTGACTATTGTGCACGGTCTTCATCTAGCTCCATTGACATTGGGTTTGAGACTTTATGAGCCCAGGTGCATGAGAAGTCTGCATTTCTTCAGCTGTGTTCCTTGGCGTCTTTGCCGCTCTCATTCTTTCTCACCAGACACTACAACAACAGACTTTTGCCTCTTCTTCCTGTCAGGTTTCTTCCAGATGTTCATAGTCACTGGTTATTGCTCTAACAGTGCTTTAGTGGCATGTTCAAGCGTTCATTCATCTTTGATGCCATACCACCTACAAACTATGTGTAGGTTTCTTCTAGTTTAACTGTTTTTTGGCATTTCTTGCACCAGCTGGAATTTTATGTGCGTTACATCAGTCTGCTCAGAGTTTTATTCTTGATGTGATCCCAATAGCATAACTATCATGCAACTCAAGCTTGATGGGTTACTTGATGTATAAGTACACTGCTCAAAAAAATAAAGAGAACACTTAAACAACACAATGTAACTCCAAGTCAACCACACTTCTGTGAAGCCAACCTGTCCAGTTAGGAAGCAACACTGACTGTGAATCAGTTTTACCTGCTGTTGTGCAAATGGAACAGACAACAGGTAGAAATGAGAGACAATTAGCAAGACAACCCCTATTCAGGAGTGGTTCTGCAGGTGGTCACCACAGACCTTTTCTCTGTTCTCAACCTTTCTGGCTGATGTTTTGGTCACTTTTGCATTCTGTCAGTTCTCTCACCATAGAGGTAGCATGAGGTGATGTCTACAACCCACAGAAGTTGCTCAGGTAGTGCAGCTCATCCAGGATGGCATATCAATGCGAGCTGTGGCAAGAAGGTTTGCTGTGTCTGTCAGCACAGTGTCCAGAGCATGGAGCAGATACCAGGAGACAGGCCAGTACACCAGGAGACATGGAGGGGGCCATAGGAGGGCAACAACCCAGCAGCAGGACCGCTGCCTCCTCCTTTATAGACAGGAGCACAGCCAGAGCCCTGCAAAATGACTTCCAGCAGGTCACTAATATCCATGTTTCTGCTCAAACTGTCAGAAACAGACTCCATAAGGGTGGTATGAGATTTTGAGTATGATTCCAAGTTCAGACCTCCAAGGGTAATTTGGAGTAATTTACTTTGATCTTTTTTGTTATTTTGTTCTTAACCCATTCCACTATGTAATAAAGATTTTCAACTGGAATATTTTATTCATTGAGATCTAGGATGTCATTTTAGTGTTCCCTTTATTTTTTAAGCAGTGTATAACTAAGCATATGGATACGTCTCTTAATGGTGAATATGAACATTTAAATGAGTGTAAATGCTTCCATACAACTTTAGTGCATGATACCAAGTAGTTAACTTCATACCATGCTCTGTGGCATGGTCTTGGTTTTGGATGAAGGTGGTAAGATGAAAAGATCTAAGGGAGGAAACAAGAACAGCCTATCGACATCTGTATAAAGAAAGATACTACAAATCCTCTCATTACCAAGACTTGTGCACATTTGAGTGTTTCAATGACCTCCACGAAGCAGGTATTATTTAGGTGGTGGATCATTCTCAGCATTGCAGTGGTGCTGGTGTGTTAGTGTGTAACGTACACAAACTGCAGCAACCGATGAGCTCTGACTTTACATCTACAAGGTGGGTGTGTCTAATAGAGTGGACAGTGAGCTAACATAGTGTTTAAAATCTTAAGCAGCTGATAATAACACAACATACACTAATACAACCATGTCAGTGTCACTGTAGTGATGAGAAAGATCCACCACCCAAATATTACCTTCCCTGTGGTGGTCCTGTCAGTAATTGTAGAACATAGTGCACTTATATGGTCAGTGTAAGTACAGACCCATTCCAAAAAATTTTAATATCATGGAAAAGTTGATTAATTTCCATAATTCCTTTCAAAAAGTTAAACTTTCATATATTATAGATTCAGGGCCCACAAGTTAAACAATTTCAAGTATTGATTTGTTTATATTCACATAATTTGGGCTTCCAGGGCGGTATTCCACAAAGCAGGAATTCTCAATTTAGCCAGGTAACTCAAGCCCGAAGTCGACCCTGTCCAATGAGAAAAGAGCAGCAGGACGTCCCTATTGGTCAGTCCTCAAAGTATGGCTTAAACTATCTGGCTAATTTGGAAATGCTGCTTTGTGGAATACCCCCCAGCTCATAAAACCCACGAAAATAGGACTTCAAAAAATTAGAATACTGTGGAGAAATCAGCCCAAACTACTACTCAGTTTTTGCAGAAAAAAAAATTAGGATCACATCAAATCAATCAAAATGTGAAAATAAATACTTGAAATCATTAAAATTGTGGACCCTGCATCTATAATCTATGAAAGTTTAACTTTTTGAATGGAATTATGGAGATTAATCCACTTTTCCATGATATTCTAAATATTTTTTGGATAGGAGTGTGTGTGTATATATATATATATATTGTAACTTCTAAGCAACTGGGGGCCTTTGTTTTGTGTCATTTGTTTAATCTACTTTTAGGTCTTGTGTGACAATCTCATGATGTTTTAGGTCATATTTAGGTCATCACATCATGCAGAAATGTAGAAAATGCTGAAGGGTTCACAAACATACAAGCACCACTGTACATGTTCTCTTCACCAGCATAGACAAAACACTTTCTTCTTCTCTACTGTCAGTCTATACACAGTAAATATGCTAGTGTTAAATCAACACTATTAGAGTTAAATTAACACTGAGAGTGTTACATTTTGACACCCTCAGTGTTATTTTAACTCTAATAGTGTTGATTTAACACTGGCATATTTACTGTGTACCAGAGCACTTTCAAGCTCTTCTGCTGGCTTAACACCTAAGATATGGTGGGTTTTCCTCCAATTTGTCAGTCATCTGTATGTCTTCATTTATTGCTCAACTCTGAAGGGCAGCAGTCTTTATCTCACTGTGAGTCCTGCCCTCATCTGTCATTGTCAGAAGCTGTTGGTCCGGCACTGGGTGGTACTGCCGTTTGAGAGAGAGAGAGGAGTGAGTGTTGAAGGTAGGGCTAAGTAATAAGTAGTAAATGCACAGCATGACAGAGAAGAGGAAAAAGCCATAAAGTGTAGATCTAAAGAACAAGAGAAGGAAGAGATAAAAAGGAAGGACAGAAATAGACAGACAGGCATAATGAAATGATTAGTGCTCTGACTAAAGAGAAGTCCATGCATGAAAGAGTCTGAGTCAGTTCCTTTGTTGAAGATAACCACAATAGAGCAACAGCTGTCTGAGAGTGTGTAAACACACTGCCATGTGTCCAGTGTTTATAATTACAATAACGAGAAATACCTGAAATATTTAAGCGTTTTTGTATGAATGCATTTGTCTCTGGGTTTGTGAATGTGGTTGTGTTTACATGGAGAATTACTGTCTTTGTGTGTTTCTGATTATTTACAGATGTCATTCATCTTCTCTCATCCTCTCTGCTGTAATTTATTCTCTCCCTCACTCTCTCCATCCCCATTATAAGGTTGTTTGTGACAAAGAGCACAAAGCCACGGCGCATAATTGGCCTGATCGTGGCCAGGCGGCACAATGACGGCCACATTGCTATAATAATGAGCTCTGAGGAGGCTGGAGACCAATCAGAGACCAGGACTGAAGTTCCCAGGCCAGCTGATTGGATGTCTGAGTGGTCTCCAGGTACCCAGGTCAATGTCTCAGAACATTTCAGACTTTCTGAGGGCTGAGCCTACACGACAAAAAGAGAGATCGCTAATGCCAATGTTTCTCTTGCTCTCTTTCTCTATCTCCATCTTATTTCTTTCTCTTTCTCTTACCCCCCCTCTCTTGTCTCTATTTTATGTCAATCTATGTCTTCTTATCTCTTCCTTGCTTTTCCTTTTTCTCTTCTTTTGCTTTCCTCAGTGTTTCTTGAACTCTTTTATTTTCCCTTTCTTTTTCTGTTTCTTTTTCTCTATCTCTCTGAATCTTTTCTTTTTTTGCCCTCTTTCTCTGTCTCTCTCTCTCTCTCTGTCTCTCTCTGTGTCTATATCTCTCTCTGTCTCTCTCTCTCTGTGTCTATATCTCTCTCTCTCTCTGTCTCTCTGTGTGTCTCTCTCTCTCTCTCTCTCTGTGTGTCTCTCTCTCTCTGTCTGTCTCTCTCTCTCTCTGTCCCCCTCTCTCTCTGTCCCTCTCTCTCTCTGTGTGTCTCTCTCTCTCTGTGTCTGTCTCTCTGTGTGTGTGTGTGTCTCTCTCTCTCTCTCTCTCTCTCTCTCTCTCTCTCTCTCTCTCTCTCTCTGTGTCTATCTCTCTCTCTCTCTGTGTCTCTCTCGCTCTGTCTCTGTCTGTCCCTCTCTGTCTCTCTCTCTCTCTCTCTCTCTAAATCTACATGCTACTTTAGGAGTCCACATGTCTCTCAATTTGTCTCATTCTTCCTTTTTGTTTCTGTGCCGTTTGCTGTATAAGTTGTGCTGCTGACTTGGTTTGGCTCCATTTCTAAATCTTCCTCTATTTACTCTTTCAGAGTAAAATATGCTCATCCTTATTCTCTGCCACTAATTCTTTCCTGCTTTCTTCCAACTCAGTGAAGCCTGAGAATAAAGGACTGTCCTGAATACACTGTTTCTCTCTCACAGCTTCAGGTCCCTATCTTCTGGAATCCCTCCTTCAAAGCAGTCAGCAGTGTGTGACTCAGGAGAACCCATCTTTACACAGAGACGGAGAGAAGATGGGAGGTTAGAGAATGTTCTAGATGAAAAGGTGAAAGACTATTTCTGAAGGTTAAAGAACAAAACATCTTTTTATACTGAAAAACCACAACAAGTGGACTCCACACCTGGGAATACAGTTTTCAATGTCTGCAGTTCCATTTCCTGTTAATAGTCATTCCCATAATAATGTCTGTATCAGGTTAGTTTAGCTTGGCCAACACAACTGAAACTTGCAATTGAAAATGATCCTCTTCCTCAGTGTGCAGATGTGTGTGTGTGTGTGTGTGTGTGTGCTCAATGCTTTGAGAGGCCAGACAGATGTGTAGGTGGACACAGAGGACAGCTTCTGTTTCAGCAGGTGATTGCTGCTAAGCCAAGCGGTTAAGAAGGGCTTTAGCAGAGCTGACTAGCTGAGCTTGGCCTTGATTTTAAAAGGCTTTGAAGAAAACAGGAAAAATACCTACTGAAGCTTTCAGCCTCAGATAATCAAGGTCTAGTACTGAAGAATATCAGAGTAAATACAGTGACTGTGCCCTACAAAAAGAATGAAAGCATTTTAAATGGACTTTCTCTGCATTGAGCAGACACTGTTTTGCACAACGACTTACAATTACAATCATCTTACATTTGTAGAATTAGAGAACAGAGAGAACAGGAGTCTTGGCCAAGGATTCTTATTGGTAAAGTGTTATGAGATTGTCCAAACCAGGGATCAAAACCCAGTCTGTTTAGTGGAGATCAGGGGTCTTACCCACTTCTAAACACCTTGATTAATCTGTTCTAAAGTGCCTGATGATTACCAAAAAAGAACAATAACTGAATTACATAAGAAATAATGTAAATCCAATGAATCCATTCCAGACACTCCAAAATATTAATAAAATGACATTTCATATAGAATAACTATAGTTTTACATACAGAAAACAATGAGAAATAAATACAAAAGACTAATGAAATGGTAGTACCCGCTGCTCACTCCAGACAGTAACTGCAGAACAATTGGTGCTTTCACATGGAGTCTCCAATAGCACAGGAAAATATCACTAGATAGAAAAGCTTGTCACTTTTTTGAAAAAAGAAAAAAAAATCACTAAATTGGTCGCTATTTGTTTCCTCACCCGTTTTCAGGTGGGCTGCCTCTTTATCCTTTATCAATACGAAACAACAAGAAACAAAGCCAGAATGAATGACGAAGGCATGGGTGGATGCTTTGTTTAGGAAATTAGAGACGAGTCACGTGAACATGCTGAAGAAAACCAGGCAGATGAAAGTTAACTGGGACAAAATGTCCCACAAAAAAGTCTACAATAACCGAATTGTACAATAAACATGGCAAACAATAATCGAGGTTCCACTGTGATATAAAATAAATGTGAAACATTAAATATTTATCTTAGATTTAAGAAAATTTCACTACTTGTATTTTGAAAAAGTAGTGAAATAAGTTGATGTTACTTGGGTGGCACCATCACTGATGCATCTTTAGTGCCTTAGCACATAATTGTACAAGGTTCTGATGCTTTTATTTATTTATTTATTTATTTATATTATTATTGTTTACCATTATTATTATTATTTAATTATTACTATTTAATTTGTTGTTGAGATTAAATATCTGTGAAGTGACATAACAGTAAGCTATATAAAAAAGTTTGTGCCTAACAGTGGATGAAAACTAGCAGCAGCTAATAAACGCTGTCAAAACTGATGATGTCATACATACTAATTATGACGTCAGATTAATTAGCTGTTCCATCATTGTATGATCATAAATGCTTATTATGACATCATACTAATCAATTATTCAATTGTATGGTCATAAATAACTATGAAATCTTATTATTCATTTATTCATTTGTTAATTCATGATCGTCATAAACTGAGTTGAGAACCAGAAAAAGGATCAAGCAAACATGAGGTTTCTTTACAGGTGGAAAACACTCAAAATGTCCGACTATACAAGCTGTGACACACGGATGCCAGGCTGGACAAAGGGCACAGGAAACGGTTAAAGCATATAAACATGAAACATGATGGAGAGTACTTGTGAAGTGAGGGGTTACAGATGAGATGCGGGTGAGGGCAGGAAAGACAAAGGTGGAGGCTAAAGATGAACAATAACGATAACAAGATGACAACAAGAATAACAACAGAAACTGGAATAAAGACAATGTGAGGTGAAATGTGAACATACAGGTATTAACAACAACAAAGACATAACTTTAAGCTACGTGGGGGGTGCAGAGAGAAGAACACAAGACAGTTTATAGACATTAATGGTGTAGATGGTAATTATGACCTCACACTTACTGTCCCTTTGCTGTTTGATTAATAAATGCAGTTCAAAAACACTATAACGCATTATTACATCACAATAGCACATTATTCAGTCTGTAGTCCTCACAGTTCATACATAAAAACAAGCCTGCAGAAATAGTCTGGTTTGTGAAATGATCAGAGGAATGTGAAATGAAGGAACAGAGGACTGAATAGTCATGTGATGTCTGGTTTTGCTAAATAAAGACCAAAAGTGTTATAAGTTGACATCAGATAAAAATAAAATACAAGAACAATGTACACTACAGCTCAAAAGTTTGGGATCACCCTGGATTTTCCATGACAATCTATACTTTTATTTCAGAAGGGCCCTTTTATTATTATTATTATTATTATTATTATTATTATTACTATTATTATTATTATTACTATTATTATTAGTAGTAGTATTGCTATTATTATTATTATTTATTATTACTATTATTATTATTACTATTATTATTAGTAGTATTGCTATTATTATTACTATTACTATTGCTATTATTATTACTGTTACTATTATTATTATTACTGTTACTATTATTATTATTATTGCTATTATTAATAATAATATTATTATAATAATTATTAATATTAGTTATTTATTTATTTTTCTAGACTATAATAAAGTCCACAAATGCTGCTGCTCCAGATATTCAGTCTTCTATGGCAGAAAGCTGAGGTAGGACAGTGTCACTGTGTTTAGTTCACAAGTTGTTGATGGTGAGTTTAGAAGAGTTTAGAAGCTTTACTACAGCTGTTTAATCTCCACCAGAAGTTTAACACACTGTGTGTGAGACATCACTGGACATCACTCTGTCCTACCTCACTCTTCAAACATAAACGTTTGAGTGTCTGATGCAGCAGAATTTGTGGATTTTATCATCAAATCAAAACAAAAACACACAGAAATAAACGTCCAGGCTGTCACAGATGTTCAGTTTCATGTGTGATCCCAAACTTTTGAGCAGTAGTGTAGGATACAGGCCACTACCTCACACACAATCATGTCTTAGTAACTGGGATTGTACTGTGGAGCACTATTTATTTGGTGTCTTTCCAGCACTGTTTCACTGATTTGATGCAAAGGCAACATCTGAGAGGTGGGCTGCACTTCTCTTAATCACTCTTTAATCACCATGACTGGATTTCCTCATAAAGTGCACTAGACTCCTTTCATTATTATTTTTTCTCAGAATACACTCTCGAGGGAATAACTCTGGGAAAAGCAGATAAAGAAGCTATGCAGGAGAGGGAGAAGCTTGGCCTACATTTCTATCCTGTGCTTCTGAAGAGCGAGAGAGACTGGAATGATGATCTTACTGAAGAATAAATGAATAATAATCCTAAAAAGTCCTCTGAGCTACTAAATAAGATTTTAGATGCAGTTTATTTTGGCAACAGTCCCTTAAATATTCAAAAGCTGATTTTTTTGGAAAGTGAAACAGTTTATCCGTTATGTTAGAGTTCTGGCTGAGAGGTAATAGTGTTAGGTTTAGGTTTAACATTTATTAGATGTTTAGTTGAAAAATTAACAACTATGTTTTGTAAAAGATCTGGAGGAGATACCAAATATCAATATTGTCTTTCTGTATGTTCATCCATTCATCTATCCCTGTCTGTTCATCTGTCCATAAGTCAGTCCATCCATCCATCCATCCATCTAGCTACTATCGGTCTATCTGTAAAACTTTCATTCCATCTATCAGTCTGTGTGTATGTTCATCCATCCATCAGTCCATCCATCCATCCATCCATCCATCTGTTCAACTGTCTGTAAGTCAGTCCATCCATCCATCCATTCATCCATCCATCCATCCAGCTACTATCTGTAAATCTCTCATTCCATCTATCAGTCTATCTGTGTGTATCTGTCTGTATGTTCATCCATCCATCCATCTAGCTACTATCCGTCTATCTGTACATCTTTCATTTCATCTATCAGTCTATCTGTGTGTCTGTCTGTATGTTCATCCATCAGTCCGTCCATCTATCTCTGTTCATCTGTCTGTAAGTCTGTATGTTCATCCATCCATCCATCTATCTAGCTACTATCCGTCTATCTGTAAATCTTTCATTCCATCTCTCTGTCTGTGTCTCTCTCTGTCTTTATATCTGTAAATCTGTGTGTCTGTCTGTTTGTTCGTTCATCCATCCAACAGTCCATCCATCCATCCATCTCTGTCTGTTCATATATCGGTAATTTAGTAAATCCTTCCATCCATCCATCCATTGATCCATTCATCATTATATATCTATCTACTATCTGGCTATCTGTAAATCTTTCATTCCATCTCTCTGTCTCTCTGTGCGTGTCTGTCTGTTCATCCATCCATCCATCTATCGGTCTATCAATCTCTTTCATTCTATCTTTCATCAGTCAGTCTCTTTCATTATATCTATGCATCTGTCTGTGTCTTCCATCCATCTATCTATCCATCTATCTCACATCGTTATTTATTTATTTATTTACTTATTTATGTATTATTTACTAATAATATTCTGCAATTATAGGGGATGTGTGTAGTATTACAACACTGAGCTCTTTTACTGTGTTGTCAGTGCTCATTCACACCTCACAGACTAATACACTTCATCTAGCTATAGTGTTAAAAAGAGCATAGGACTGGTGTATAGTTTACATCACACATTATTACTGATTTACTACAATGTAGTTGTCCCACAATAACAGGCATTACCATTAAGTGTCCTTATTTTCAGAGGAACATCATTAAAGTGTGTAAGTTAAGCAGGACTGTCCAAGCAACTGTACATGTTTAGGTGTATGAGCCTCAGCCCTGCTAATCAGCATGCAGTGCTCATCAGTCTCTGTAGAGGGGAGGATTTTTGGCCTCCTGTCTGTGAAGTGAAGAGAAGACTTTCTGTCTTCCTCCCTGAATCTGTGTCGCATTCCTCAGGCAAAACAGCTTTAATGCTTAATTTACTGTAATCCTCTACTGTCACTCTGCTGCTCAAAATAACGCCTCACTCCGCTGTAGGCCTGCTGACACACTGAGAAAGTGAGAGAGAGTGTGTGATTGTGTGCTTGAGCTTGTTTGGCTGCGGTGTGTAGGCTGTGTCTTATAATGTGGGGGAGAGGGGGAGTGTGCTCTGAATTTTAACCAGCTTGCTGAAGTATTTCACATTCAGATCCATTCAGTCAGTCGCAGTTTCAGACGCATTACTATCTAAAACAGCCTGACTTTGTATTAAAGTAGCTGTTATTGTAGTGATGTTAAAGGCTGTATGGAAGGATATTAATGATGATGATGAAGACTACTACTGTGTTGGGGTGTCTTGTGTTTGGCCTCAGGCTGCGTGTGTGTCTGCTGTGACCCAGAAGCCCACAGTCCCTTCAGAAGAGGCCATAAATACTGTCTGGCTGTGTGTATGTGTGTGGTCATCTGTAGTGCACTGTATGTATGAAGAGTCACATTGTCAGATGTTAGTGGGGTGTGACTGTCTGACTGTCTATGACTGTGAAGCTCTGTGTGTTAAGAGATTACACTGTGTAACACTGAGTTCTTACATGCTGTACTGGTAAATGTGCAGTGTTGGTTCCTTTACAAAATCCATGAGAAATGACTCACTACTTCTCTAAAAGTGTAAAAAAATTAACTTGACTTCCTTGTTACTTCATTTCTGTGCTCCTTTTTAAAACCCAAACAAATCAGTGCCAACTAGATTTTGTTGAGTCTTGGACATGTTGGTTGAGTATGTGTGTGTACAAACCGGATTCCAAAAAAGTTGGGACACTAAACAAATTGTGAATAAAAACTGAATGCAATAATGTAGAGATAGCAAATGTCAATATTTTATTTGTAATAGAACATAGATGACAGATCAAAAGTTTAATCTGAGTAAATGTAACATTTTAAAGGAGAAATAT
>BRDA01062511.1:0-18694 GCA_036984385.1 Crenuchus spilurus | reverse complement strand
TAAACAGCATGTGTGCTCGTAGCAGGCCCTGTGTGAGTGAAAAGGAAACAAAATACTGTGTGGTGTGAGCAGCAAATGTAAAACTGCTGACACTTTGCGACGAAGTTTGTGGCCGGCAGCACTAAATCTCCCGGTGCGGAGGTAGAGGTGTGAAATCCATTTAAGAATGCTGCGGGCAGAAAGGTTGCCGGGCTAAAAAAGCCTCTCTCAGGTAGTGGTGCTACAAGCCCCAGGTGTGCGGCTGCCTTTCTGCCCTGTGTATAGCCTAGCGGAGGAAGTAGTGATAGTGAAGGGGGGGGGGGGGTTGTGTGTAAATGAGTCTTTGCGGTGGGGTTAAGACCAGACTGTGTGGTTGTTTAGTGTGGTCATGTGAAGCCTGGGTCTGGCCTGGAGTATAAATTGGAGGTAATTCGACTTACACTATCATAGCAGAAGTATTAAGAGATAGTGAGAAGCTATTCTCAGGATTATGGAGCTGTGGTGATGCTGGCTTTACCAAAATCTTCCCTCAAAACCAGTCACACACAGACACAGATCTCAAGTGCACTTGAAGCATTTCTATACAGCAATCCAGTGTCTCAGTTTTTTGCCCAAAGGGTGTGATTTTTTATCCTCCCTTCCATGAAAACATTAATTATCCTCATGCTGTAATCGCAGAATTCACTCATCACCTATAATGCAAACAGTTTACGTGTAACTAATCCTCTTATGGTTTAGCGTCGCAATTCCAAAAGCATGAAGACTGACAATTATGACAATGTTTTAAATTTTCTTCTTTTTTTCCCCACAAGTCCCCATTAATTGAGTTCCATCTTCCCTGCAAATCCTCAGGGCACGAAATGGCGGCCAAGCAAACAAATAGGCCTATTCACACTACTAGGGCATTTATGTAATGTAGGTTTTACTTTGCAGAGCCAGAAATTATTGTAGAGCAGGGGTGTCTGAGCTTATCCACTAAAGGGCTGGTATGGCTGGGCTTTTATTCGAGTTGAGGCAGAGCACACCTGAATCTACTCGCTTAACAGAACAGGTTTTCTTTTTGCCAGTGTGATTTACACACAACAGAATTTGACCTCTGCATTTGACCCATCTGTGCAGTGAAACACACACACTAGTGAACACGCAAGGATGTGAGAACATGTGTCTGAAGTAGTGGGCAGCCCTATCCATGGTTCCTAGTGAGCAGTTGGGGGTTAGGTGTGGAGTTAATTTTGTGCCAAAAGTTTTACAAAAAATAATAAAATGTACAAACAAAAATCTAAAAGACAAATGGAAAGATTTTTTATTAATTCAAAACACACACACAAAATGTTAGTGTGTGTGTATATATATATATATATATATATATATATATATATGAGATACTTCATTATTCTTCACAATTATTATTAAATTATTTTGCTTTTATTTTTGCTGATTTTGCAGCTAAAATATTTTGCTTCTAGAATCTCATTTACTTCTGCTCAATTTTTTTTTTTTAATGTTTTGGCACATTTTCCAAATATGGGTTGGGCTTAGAAGAAGGCATTCACCTTGAATCTGCATTGATCACCTGATTTTGGACCGATATGTACCCTGAAACCTTGTTTGAGACCTACCACACACACCCTGTCAGTTTCAAGTGTTCTAAACATGGCAAAATGAACGGTTTCCATTGCACAACAGCAGCTATTTTTCACATTAACGTTATGTAATGTTAACCAGTACCTACTTGGATTTACCTAGAGGCATAATGGCTAGCTAGCTAACCTATTAACTAGCTAACTAACTAGCTAGGTATATTAAACATGAATATTTAGCACACATTGCTAACGTGAGCTTTTTACACTTCTAGTCCACTGGAGTGCAACACTTACTTGGAGAAGAAATATGGGTGTGTATAATATCTACAACCCACTCAGCAATTAAATAGAACATTGTATTTGAATGTGAAAAATATTTGGAATAATGCTTGAAGCTGACAGTGTGGGCTTGGGTTATTGTCTCAAGCGAGGTTTATCAGTCCTGTCAGTTTACCTACCAGTCCAAAATCAGGTGACCAATGGAGATTCAAGGTGAAGGCTTTCTTCTAAGCCCCACCCATATTTGAAAAATGTGCCAAAACTCAGAAGCAAAATATTTTAGCAGCAAAATCCACAAAAACAGGCAAAATCCAAATGGAAAGAAGTAGCACATAATAAAGTAATAAAGTAAACAGGTATGTCTAAAAATGTATATATCATATATATCTTTTTGTTTTTGCATTCACAACATATATTTTTTCCATTTGTTTTTTAGTTTTGTTTGAAAATGTTATTACTTTATGTAAAACTTTTGGCACAAAATTAACTCCATAGTTAGGTCACGAACTTCAGTGATCAAACTAGTGACCTTCTGGGCACAAAACCAGAGCCCTAACCACCAGGCCACAGCTGCTTCTCAGTTGATCAGGTACACTCCTGCTGTGTTGGATAACCTGCACCCCTTGTGAATAACACTGGACACCCCTGATATAGAGGCTCATACAGAGCTTAGGAGGCTGGTTTGACAAAACAATGGACCACACATACAACAAAGTTATGTTACTGCCTTTAAGATGAATGCCCATGTCAATAGTAGTGTAGCCAAAATGGCCTCTTAGGATAATACTAATGAAAACCTTTTTTTGTCAATGACCGCTGTGATTTATTTAAGCTAAAGTCATGTGACAAGACACAGCCTACACAGAACACATTCAGTATCCAGTTAATATGCTTTTAAATGTATTACTGTTAGTGACAAACAACATCATCAGGTTCCTGATATGAGCTCACTGAGATACTGAACGCAGTGGCTTATTGAGAAATACTGATATGCTGCTTAACCCTTTAATGGTTTGCTCAGCCATTTGGTAGAGTTATCTGAGTTACTGTATCTTATATGTATAACTGTATCTTATAATGCAATATGATCAGACCAGCTCTACTTGTCAGTAGACTAGTATATATATATATATATATATATATATATATATATATTACCAGTCAAAAGGACACTCAGTGGTCCTTCTGGACATTCAGTGGTTGAACATTATTTAATCATGGTCTGGAATTAATTTTAAACAAAACAGTGTTAAACCGACTAGAATATGTTTATATTTTACATTCTTCAAAGTAGGCACCTCTTGCTTAGATGCCAGCTTTCTTGGCATTTTCTCAGTCAGCTTTATGAGGTAGTCACCTGGAATGACTTTCAGTTAACAGCTGAACAAGAGTTCATGACTTGCATTTCTTGCCTCTTAATGTGTTTGAGACATCAGTTGTGTGTCTACTTTAAAGAATCTAAAATCAAAAACATAATTTTTTTTTTTAACCCTTTTAAGTTTACTACATGATTCCTTATGAGTTCCTTCATAGTCTGGATGATGTCAAATTTTGACTGGTACTATATATATGTATATATAAAATATTTTTTTTTAAATGTGGTTTTTGTTCAGAATTTACTATAAAGTGGCATCTCAGTGTATATTTAAAGTACAATTTAAAAAAAAGTGTCCTCTAAAAAAATAGAACCTAAAACTAAAAACACAAATATATTTTTTTAAACTATTGTATCCCCCCCAAAACAAACAAACAAACAAACAAACAAAAAAACCTACAGCAATTAAGAGTTAATAAATATTTCCTTAAGAAGAAGTTATTTAAGAATCAGTTCCCTTCTGAGGTTGCCAGCTTTAAAAGAAAAGTGTAGTGTTGTGATCTTGGATTTTTCATGGAGGGTTATTAGTCTGAAAGTTGATTTAAAACATCTAACAAGTTGACATCTTGAAGGAATGTTTAATTCTCATGCTTTATTGTGACTGGAGACATAATATTTTTTTCTGGTGTCTAGTAATGTGTATCACTGTTTATTGTATGAATTTACAAATTATATCTTTTTTTGTATTAACTACTATAAGGGACTAAGCACTTAAAATTTTCACTCGTCTTCACACCTGTGCAATGTCACGTGACAATAAACAATAAGTATGAGCATAAGAAAGTATAATTAGTTGTAGATGTCTGTATTACACTAAGCTGATAAAACATTATTAAAAACATATCTTTGAAAGAGGATCTGGTACCTACATAATAAGATTATAGCATAACACAAATATTACAATCTTAAAATTTAACAGTGCCACATCAAAAAACTACTGAAAAAAACTGTAGAATGTTCAAATGAGTTTGAGTTCATAATTTTATTCTAAAATGTACAGTCACAAAAAAGCTTTGAAATATGTCATTTGATGTGTAATTAATATAAAATACATGACAGTTTGATATGATATTTTCAGTTCTGGAGATGCACTTATACATGAATAAAACATTCTAAATAACAGCATAAGCATTGTACATTTAATGCAACCTGTGTGTAGCCTTCAGAGCCAAAACCATTCAGTACTAAGAAATGTTAAAAAGGACTATGGGAAATGGAGTTTAACATAACTGACCTGAAAGGCTGAATCACTGAAACAAAGCTATGTATCAGAATACATATCTGCTGCCTGAGCATCACAGAAGACGCATTTGGGGATGAAAGGCATCTCTGTGACAACCTGCTATGCGACAAATTCATTGTTATAACAGGTGTATTTTAACTATAAATTATTCACAAAAAAACGTCTTTACATTTCATTGCATATCTGACCACATTTAATTACTTTAATTTAATTTAGCATAATAAGTATTTTTATTTTTCACTTTATTCACAATCACATTTGGGTTTGCATGTGTTGTAAAAACACATTTAATATGATAAATGATATCATAAAAACTCACCTTTTAGATTTGGTCAGTTTGAAGTATTTTGCACTCAAAATATTGTCCAAAAACATTCAAAGTAGTAGCATTAAAGATGAAGACTTAAACTTAACTTTTTATGTAAGAGAATTTCTGCTTGTGCATTCATCCTGAAATGTTTACACAGCAGTTGCTGAACTTCAAATGCCAGATTTACAGCACAGTGAAACCTCAGTTTTCATCAGTAATCTGTTCTAAAATGTCTGATGATAACTGAAACGAACGATAACTGAAGCAATATTTCCCATAAGAAATAATGTAAATCCTATTAATCTGTTCCAGACACTCCACAATATTAACAAAAGTACAATTTTATATAGAATAACTATAGTTTTACATACAGAACACAATGAGAAATAAAGACAAGACTAAAGAAATGGTTAAATGAACATTTAACATCACTTTTTAGAGGTTTATGATCGGTTTTAGAGTGTGCCCGTGTGGTCCAGCTGGCAGCCTTTGTTTTGTACACTTGTTCTCGGGCAAAATTTGTTTTTGCACCTGTTTTCAGGTGGTAGTGCTGAGCGCCGTTGATTTAGTGTGACGTGTTTTAGTATATTTTGAGCGTCAACGAGAAACAAAGCCAGAGAAACAACAAGAAACAGAATGAACGACAAACACATGGGTGAGTGATGAATGTGTGGGTGGATGTTTTATTTTCGCTAATATTAATGGCGAGTCCCGTGGGCATGCTGACAAAAACCAGACAGATGAACGATTACTGGGACAAAATTTCCCTGAAAAAAAGTTGACAATAACTGAATTGAACCAGAGCAAACAAAAACCAAGGTTCCACTGTACATACGGCCACATTAGATGCTGGATACTGTATTGTTATAAAATACGGCAAAAATATAATATCACGATATTTAAATTCACAAAAAGTTCTTTTGTCTGTGACTTGATCAGTAACATTGTGGCAGTTAAACAGTCTTTTCACATTTACAGGTCCAGATCTGTGAAAAGGCTTTTCAAGCATCTGAAGCCTGAAAAGATCTCTGTTCTTAACAAAGCACTGTGCTGAACAAAAAAGAAGTGGCATTCTTCCTGACCCGGCCACACAGCTAATATTAGCCTCATCCCAATAATGACACAGCATTTACTGGCCATTACAGCTCTTTTAGCGCACACACAGCTTTGATGTTCTAGTAGGCAAGTGTGGATAGAACACATAGATCTGCCAGACAGGAGGGAACAATGAGAGTCGGGAAAAGAGTGAGCAGAGTGCTAAGGCCCGAGCGCTCGTCTCTCAGTACATGAGTGTGTTGGAATGTGTGCGGTGCTGTGTAAATGTTGTTAATGGAGCTGCTAGCACAGTTGATGATGAATATGGGGTATCTCCCTGCCATGACCTTTGTGGAGATGATCTGGACGTGAAATGTGATGTGACAAATGTTAATGTTTGAGCATCATTTAAATAATCATGAATATTCATACAGCGTTTATGGTGATTGTAGCCTGCCAGTGTAGAATTGGAAAAAATACAACAGAGTTTATGCTTTAGAGAGATGATTCTACAAAGGTTGAGAAGACAAAGAGCTGTTTGAATGCTTAAATTGTTCTTTGTATGGTGAAGCGGTTCTTCAGATGGATGGAGAATGTGCTGCCTATGGTTCTGCAGAGAACCTGTTTGAAAATGCTTCCATAAAGGCTTCCACTATTGCTACAAGATGGACATTGAAGAACAATTTGACAACGCAAAGAACCATGCAAAGAACCATTTTAACATGCACATGTTCTGGTGGCTTTTTACTGAAACAATGTTCTTTAGTAAACTGTCATTCTTAAAGTTAATTTTAAGTCTATTTTAAGTCCTAAAATGTCTATAATTTTCCTGAATGACTATAAGCAAAACAAGCATATGCAATATTTTTCCTGTTTGATACAAGCTGTACATTTTAAATATATTTATATTATATATAAGATTTCTTAGGAGAAGAAAATAATGGCAATTATAATATTCCCAAAGAACAATAAAAGGACAATGAATAAAAGGCTTACCTTTCTTAAGCATTAGCATACAGGATCCTGAACACACACTCACACACACTCCCACAAACACTCTCACACACGCATGGGCAGGCAGACAAGAGAGCCCATCATTGTTCTCCGCTAACTCCTCCCACACAAAGCTCAACCAGTACGTGTGGAGATATGCTGGAGCAACAGAGTGCACACACACACACACACACACACACACACACACACACAGATGTGTATGACAGCGTGCAAGTCTTCACACAAAGAATCCCGATGAGAATCCTGTGCAAATCACATGACGTGTGCGCGTGCCTAAGCGTGTGTATGTATTTGACTGTGTGTGTGTGTGTGTGTGTGTGTGTGTGTGTGTGTGAATGTGTCAATGGCCAGAGGGCTGCTAGAAACAGGAAACGAATGTAGGGAAACACTACAAGCCACCACCCTGATAGTCATGAAACAGAAGTGGATATAGAACACATCTGCTTTACGAGACCCCTGAGGGGGGTAACACAGGTCCAAACACACGCTCACACATTTGCATTATTAATGGCTCTTAATGGTGCCATTATATGGAATGGAAGCTTTTGCTGTTTTAACATGTTTGAAAGTCAGACTGAAAAACAGTCAGAGAGGGGGAGAGAGAGACAGAATTGTATATGTATGTTTGGAAAATCTTCTCAATTTGCTATTTGAACATGTTTAAAGCACTTCTCATAGATGTTCCAGCAGTCTAAACCAAACTCATCCTCATTTACAAACAGTAACAAGTAACAGGGCTGATGTAAAGCTTTACGCAGAGGCTATAACAGAAAGTGAGTTTGTATGGTACTCTATTGTCCTTGTCCTTGTAGCACACCGTAAGCATGTAATCTAGCTGTTAGACAGAGCTGGAGAGATAGGAAGAGAGAGAAAGAGAGTGAAGCAGGGCTTAGATATGAGGAAAAAGTGGCTAATGAGAGAGAGGTAGACAGGATGGAGAGGGAGAGAGAAAGAGATAGCGAGAATGAAGGAGAACTGGATGGAGGGGGTTGCAAGTGGTCTTATCTCTCTAATAGGCTAATCAGCATTGCTGTTCTGCAGAAGCTTTTGTCTGATATGTGCAGTATTATAAAATATGCTAATAATAATAAAACCTCCAGTGTTAGTGTAAATGATAAAGACTCTCATTATTGACTGATGTCTGATAATGTTTGTTGATGCTTGGCTCATCTTGAGCATGCTCAATTGGAAATGCCTTTAATTAATGATTGTGAATGATACTATACATGCTTTAGCAATATTTAGTTTTAAGTACTGATTGAATAAAACAATAAAAAAAAATTCTTATATATAATGGGCAAAAATATCCAAATTAATTGGTGTATGCATGAAATAAGACAGTACGCGCACACATATAGCACATATAGGCATGCATATTGCATTTGCATATTTTTTCCACATTTAAAAGAGTTCATGTAAGACATAAACGAATATACTGAACGACTCTCATTATTAAATCTAATTAATTTGCCCTGAAAATGCCTTGTTCTTCAGAACAAAAGAGGAAATGCTGCCTACATTCTTGTACATACAGCACTTCAATGTACAGAGCACATCCACCCACTCCGTGGAGCTCCCTGTCAATCATGCCGGCGGTGGACAGCAACTCCACCACAGCCATTTTGTGATCAGAGCAAAGGGGGAGGAGGGCCGTTCATTATTTCAAATATTCCATACATTGTTCCCCAGCGCCGAGCAAGCTTTCTGAATTGTCCCATTTTTATGAATGAGGTCTAACGAGGTCCTACACACTAACCCATTTTGTGCCCACTGTGCAGATTTATGGGCATTCTTATCTTAGTGTACGTTACTGGTGCTTGTGTAGGAATGCTTATGTGTGACTCAACGTTACATACATGAGCAAATCAATTTGAGGGTGACACCAACCCTTTGCCGCTGAATAAAGATGCCATGCTTATAAAACAGCTCATGTGACATAAATGCTAACTGGTTCTTGCCAGTTTCCATGCCAATCAAACAGGGCTTTACGCCTATTGCACTTCAGGGCGGATGCGAGGTTAAATCCTCGCCGCTCAGTCCAGCGTTTGGTAGCAGCACCACACCCAGAGCCACTGAGCTCAGACTGAGCCGCACAGACCAAAAGATTCATCAGTACTGTGTGTATTGGATCAGGGATACATATTTTTAACAATATTTCATTTATTCCGAGTTATTCCTAAGTGAATCTGGAATGCGGTCAGTGAGTCATCTGTAATTGGCCCCTCGTAGGTCCTCTTTAAATATCACAGTGTATAGTCATTTAAATGAGATGAATGTAATCTCTTTTGCCGTGACATTGTGATAACTTATCCAGATGGACTGAATCATTTTTTCATCAGGAAGGGGCATCAGAAAACATGAAAGATTGATTTATGTATTAAAAAATCAATATGGAAGCTATTTCAATCAATGCATCATCATATTTCTTCGGGATTAGGAATATTTGGTCACCCGACTGTATCTTTTACTGAATTGGGTGGTGAGTTGAGGGCTGTAGTGTGGGTGTGCAGTAGTGAAGTGTAGACTAATAGTGTAGAGCCGGTGTGTAGTACTGGACTGTAGTGTGTAGTCATACAGTGTAGTGTACTAGTGTAACAATGTGCTAGGGCACAGTGGAGGGTGGCACTACACTGTAATATGGTGAAATTGGTGAAGTTTAGCAGTGTAAAGTAACTGTACTGTATTGTGTGATGCTTCTCAGTGATGTTTTATTTGTACTTATTCATGTGTTTAATTTATACAGTATGTTCTTAACTCTATGGTTCAATAATATTACTGTTACATGCTCTTATGCATGTTGTGTGTGTGTGTTTATATACACACACATTCAGTGGAGAGTAATGGTTGCTCTACCTCAGTCTACCTTGTCCTCACACACACTTATGCACACAAGTGCATGTACACACACACACACACACACACACACACAGTTGTAGAAATCCATGTGTGCATGCTGAACAGAACCGTGAAGATAGAAGATCAAAGCTTTCAAATGGTCATGTTCCCATATGGGGGGAAAAACCTAATTTTCCCATATCTGTGATGGTGAATCAGCTTCATGCAGCCAAGAGCAGGTGTGTAGAGCAAAGTGCTAGTCTGGAGTCACCCTTAAGAACAAACACCTGACTGCATGTCAGATCTACCTCACCCACCACACCCAGCGTCGACAGCATCGCCTGCTGTTCACGGGCCCAAAAGGGTTCAAATTTAAATTCACATGACTCTGGAATATAACTCCGGAACACTGGATCATAGTCATGAGTTTTCCATCCATGCGTCGTGCCCAGAACCAGAATGCACGAGGAGATCCAGGCATTATTGCAGAATGAAAGATGGCTGGAAATCAAGACTACCACACCTAACCTCAAATCTCCTGAGCCACTCCAGCGCAAGTGGCTTTTCTCTTTGCTTTGGGCGTGAGAGTTAACCTGCCAGTCTTGTCCTCTACTACAAATGTGTCTTGCTTTCTAGCACAAAGCTGTCTCCGTTTTATTGACATCTAGTAGAGGTTTGTTGGGGCCCTGTGCCTCACGTAATCGGCCGTCAATCTGTTCCCAAAACATAAACCTGACTGATCAGTGTCACTCTTGGATGCATGTCTCAATCAGAGTGTGTGTGTGTATGTGTGTGTGAGTGTGAGCGGCTGACTCCGTTTGTGCATTGATCACATTTACGGTGTGAATGGGTCTCAGACACTCAGGCTCTCGGCGCTGTCTCGGCTCAGAGGCGACTCTTTGTCTCCGGGGCTTGTGGAAGGATTTTCAGGACAGCGTGCCCAACATTACATGAAATTGATTGCATGCAACAAAAAAAGGCTTGCATTGCCTTCACTAATGTCCTTTTTCGTTTGGGGCTGGAAGGGGGAGATTTGGAAATTCCTGAAGGGCTGCATGTCATGCGCATATCTTTAAGAAAAGGCTCTTCTACAACGTTGACAGTTGTTTAGGTGCTCTTAACTGTGTGCGGTGCTTGACAGGTTTATACAATAATGTGGCACACCGTGGACAGGAGGACTGTTCAGGAGCACTATTAGTATTATTATTAGTACTATTATTATGGTCATGACTGTGAAAGAAAGCAACTTTGGCATGCAGAGTACTGTAGAGTGCTGAAAGTTTTAGCAGAAAAGTAGACAAAGGCCTGAGGCTGTTGAGGCCTGGGAATAATACACATTATAGATATGTGAAAGGAATGAATGCATGTGAGTATGAGTGTGTCAGTGTGTGGGAGTGTGTGTGTGTTCGCATGCTCCCGGCACTTACCCTCAGATGCCCTGATGCATTTTCGTCTCAGCAGACAGTGCCGTTGATTGTGTCCTAGTGCTTCCACTAGCTTTCCCCTCTTTCTATCGCTCTCTGCATGTCCTGCTACCTCTCTCTTACACACTCTCACACTCTTCAGGAGCATCAGATCAGTAGCCTCACCCTGGCACAGAGAGTGGCGAGGCACATGGGAGGGGTGTTTTGTAATCTGCCAGGTCGTACCACCCCCGAGAGAGCGGAGGAGAGAGAGAAGAGGGGGAGGCAGGGATGAGAGAGAGAGGGAGCGAAGCATTCTCTGGCTATACCTTCGCTGCATCCCTTCGTCTGCCCGCCCGAGTGGTCTCTTCCACTTCCTGCACCCTGATTGGAGCTCCCACTTCGCCTTCATTAAAATTCAAGGAAGAAGAGGAAGAAAAAAAAAGAAGGAGAGGAGAGGGGGATGCCTTCACGCTGGAGATTGATTCAGTCAACATTATTTGCCTAAGATGTAAGGATTAGTATTAGTCATTAGGACACACTACAATGAGCACACCGCCATCATCTTACTGTACATACGGCACATGCTGGGTGTGTAAGCTGCTGAGACAGTGTGTGTGTGTGTGTGTGTGTGCGCCTGAGCGAGTGTGTGTGTTAGCTGGCGGAGTTGGCGAGCATGGCAGTACAGTCCCACGTTAAAAAGGAAGCAAAGGGAACAGTTGTATCCCATTAGCTCTATTCTTCAACATGCTGATGCACTTGCATGGCTGTAAACCAAAGCTCAGTTTTGCTTAAACAAGGATGTCCGCAGAGATGCACGCCAGCAGTGACGAAGCTTTTCATCTTGTTTCGTGCTCAAAATACCTTGTGATTACTTATACACAAGTCTTTATCACACAATGGACCTACAGGGACTACAATGTAATTGCATGCTGATGTAGCTTTAGGTTGCACTTCAGTCTTGGAATGGAATATTGGAACTATTTCGAGCCAGAGCTGTAATCACGCTTAACAAAATCAAAACAAATGCATAGAAATTTGATGCCAATCTTTGCACACGCTTTGTCTTCCTTTAAGTATGTGGAGATCCATGAATAATGGCATTTGCAGGCTCCATCACCCATCAAATGTCTGGAAGAGTCATTAAATCAATAAGAGAGAAGTGTTCACACACAGCCACAAGCTCTGGAAAAGTGGCTTCTTTAAATGGAAAGCAAATATAATTTGAGCTCAGTAGATCAGTGCATTTTCACAGTGGATGCAGCTGATTTCTGCAGCAACATTAAAACTGTGGTCATTTAAGCGTAGAGGGCAGGAAAGGTAACAATGATTTGATTTGAGAGGCTGGTGTGCTTTGTAGCCCTTTTTGATTGACATGCATCCCTAAGGTGCAAAAAGCAATGTCCGTCGGCTCTTATATTGATAGTTTTGATTGACAGGTAGGCGTGGGAGAGTGACCTGCTGTGTGTGTATGTATGTGGGCTATGTGACTGTGGATGCGTTTTCCAGTCTTTTGTAAAAACAAAGCATAGTTGACCTGATCAACATCTGAATCATGAGCATGGGCAACACGATGTGGTCAAATCTCATTTTATTTTGATTTATTTAACTTGTAAATTTGAGATTTTTTGGTAGATCAAGAATATTCATAGATTAGAAATCTGACTCTGGCTATTGTTTCAATTAGTCAACCTTATATGCTTAAATGCTGCCTACATATCACCACATATTGAGACACACCCAGTGTCTCTAATTATGCCCGTCAAGGCATGTGTACATTTGTATGAGCGTTGTGTGTATGCTAATGTGGGCTGCTCTGGGTGTTCGTATATGTAGGTATGTGTGTGTGGGTGGGTGTGTTAATGTAGCCTTCAGTAAATAGCTGTGGAGTGAGGATGGTTGTGCTCCCTGCCCCCAACAAAGCAACCGCATCTGCACGCCTGACTGCCACCCTCACTGCGCGCGCGCACACACACACACACACACACTTTGTGTGTGAGAGGGTGTGTGTGTTTTAATGTATCTCACTAGCATTATATAGACTTTGCCCCTTGAATATACAAAGAATGAAGGCAATGTTCAAAAGCCTTTGACAGGATGCTATCCGAATGTGTGTGTATGTGTGTGTCAGGTACCTCAGTAGCATATATTTTACATATCTGCCCATATAGAAGGCATTAGAAGTGCACAGTTAATTTGTTCCAAAATATGTATGTATATACTATATGTATGAATGAATATATGTATTTATGCATATATGTATGTACTGTATGTATGTATATATGTGTTTCTCAGTAGCATTATATACAGTGGGTCTCATTCATCAATATCATCATTTTCTGAAATGTCTTACATGGTTATATGTACCATTTTGTGTTTATTGGACTTACAACCAATATGTAGTTTTCCTGTATCTGTGTAGAAACTTGTGCATTATAACATATCATTGCTGAACAAAAACTTAAACAAGGACAAGGAAAAATAATGCTTTGAAGGTTAATAACACAAAGTGTATAACTAATGGGTTTATCAATGTTGTGCTGATGCAAAATTATACGTTTAATAAGGGTTAAAACTACATAAAACATGTAACAAACATTTTTCTTTATGTTGAATGGACTCTTTATTATGTTTTATTTACCAACACCATGGATATTTTTAGATTGCATCTAGTGACATATTTCAAGTCTTTTTAATTATAATGTTGATACTGTTTGTATAATAACTTGAAATGAAATCTAATAATTGAAGATTCTGGATTTTTGATTTTCATGAACCAAACTGATCAACATTAAAACAAAAAAGACTTGAAATGTCACTTTATGCATAATAAATATTAAATAAAAATTGATCTCCAAAAATCTAACTCCCACTCTCTTATTTTAATCTACTACTGGAATTAACAATGTGGTGAACAAATGTTGAAAATGACTTAATATTTAGGCTTAATGCAAGTAAAGTGTCTCATAAAAGTGATTATTACTTGTTTATACACACATCATAACAAAAAGTACAGAAATCAACAACAAACCATTTTATTACTAAACTACTGAGTAGAGCTGCAGAGCTCACTATGACTGACTACATGAGTCATTAAAAGCATCACAAACACTTGGTCTGCAATTCAAAATGTGTGATGCAACAAATTTTTTTATAAAAAGCATAAAAACAGAAAAAGTCAGTAAATGTTGAGGTTACAGTCAGTAAACTAAACGCAAACTCCGCAGCATTGTTTACAGTCACCGACTTTCTGTTAGTAAAAGTTACATTTACTATAAATCTGATTTCATTTGATTGAGCAGAGCCTCAAATATCAACTTATCTTGATAAAAAATAACACTTTTAAACAGTAGTAGCATCAAATGGGGAAAAAAAATGTTCATGCATATCCTGGAGCACCATTTAATTTTAAGGTGCATTTTTTCTGCCATATTTTCATAAACACAAATAAAATTTGTGAAACTTTTGAATGGAAATCTGTTTCATAAAAAGCAGAGACAATATATTCATATTAAAGTGATTGCATTCATTTCTTAGTCTACTGTAGTGGTAGTAGTATTGTTGCCATCTTATGAACACAGTCTGCAAAATAGTAAGCTTACAGGAGCAGACAAACATATTCTAAGACAATGTAGAGAGATGTCATTATATTATAAAATGTATTATAAAATATAATACTTTAGTTTTATTATACTGATTTTTGGAGCATTTCTACTGATTCACTCATTATGAAATGTTCATTCAATCTACACATGTTCACAAAATGTAAATACATGGTTTTCATAGGCACGAGATTGCTGAAACCTTTTTTTCATGCTAACTTCTGCCTCTACAGTGACAGTGTAAGTGTGTACACATCAGTGTGTGTGTGTGTGTGTGTTTCCTCAGTGCAGCTCAGAGATGTGTAAGAAGGACGGGAAGTCGTCCTCGCTGCCAGAGCTGCAGGCTGGCAGCGGCCCCACCCTATAGGACCGCCTGTGTGTGTGTGCTCGTGCCTCCACTGCCTCAGCTCAGCTCAGCTCAGCGGGGATGTGATTAGCTGCCACTGGAGTTTGACTGAGAGACGGAGAGAGAAGAAAACGATAGGAGAATGGAGTGGAGAATGGAGGAGGGGAGGAGGAAATTGGCCATATATGCTTTCCTTTGGGATGGCCCCATTGATTTTAACGTATCATGAGACAGTAGAGATGGAGAAGGAGATGAGATGGGGGTGGGGGAGCGAGTGCGAGCCATGAAGTGGACATATATGTTTATCTTCTGTAAAACACCATTGATTGGGCAACATCATGTGACACTATTTGAGTCTGACAGAGTGAATGAGATAAAGAACTGAGAGAGAGATACTGATAGTGAAAAGAGAGAAGAGAGGAATCTGAGAGAAAGATACAGAGATGGAAAATAGAAAGAGGAAAGAGACAGAAGAGATAGAAGTGAGAGGCTGACTGAAAAAGGCAAAATAAGGTGAGAAAGGGAGAAAGAAAGAACGATACAAAGAAAGAAAGTGAGAGGGAAAGAGAAAGAAAGACAATATAAAATTATGCACAGATATTATTATTCACTGCAAAAACTAAAGCTGCCCCAAATATCCAGTGGAGTACTCAAAGAACGTCATACATTTGAGGCTCCTTGAGAAACCTTTTCATTTAACTGGGTTACTGCATGGACAGATAAGCACCTACAGGAACCTCTACCAACATCACTGGGTTCCATCAAGCACCATGTTTTTAAAACATCTTAACCCTTGTGTTGTCTTAAGCGGCAAAACTGACTTGCTATTATGTTTGTCAGTAGAGAAAACCCCCCTTAGGCTCTTGCTAAAAAAAAAGAATGTTAACACATATACAGTGTCTTTACCAATAATAATAATGATGATGATGATGATAATGATGATGATGACAATAACGATGATGATAATAATAATAATAATAATAATAATAATAATAATAATAATAATAATAATAATAATAATAAGCCATCATCTTATCTGCTTAATCCTGGAGAGGGTCACACTTTTCCACCAAAATAACTGGTTCTTGAACTGGTGCTGTTCGGGCTTATGAGAACCTCGGTGCTTTTTAGTGAACCAGCCCGCGTTTCCACTAGTTGAACCGAGGATACGTCACGGTGTACGTCATCAACAAGGCAGAATTATTAGCAAAGATGCCGGAGCGCATCGACTACATGCGAGCATTTGTGCTCTTGGTACAAATGCTTGTTTCACTTCACAAGTCAAATCTAGAGCCGGTACATTCCCTCGTCCAGCTCCACTGCGCGATTAGCTCCTTTTTAGAACCTCTGTAGTCCTTTTTTAACTTCTTTAGCTTATCTATCACTCGAACGAACAAAACCTGCCCGAGCTAAATCCTCCACCAGCTCGCTGTAGAGTTTCTCCTTTCTAATACTCCCCTCAAGTTTCTCCTGAAACTCCGGAGAACACCAAACAGATAACAAACTGAGTTTCTTCAGTGGACCAATGTACGCTACGAGTCGCCTCAGTGCGCAGGCGTGTTTGGTTCTCACTGAAAAACCAAGTATTTTTGGTTCCCGCTGCGAACGAACGTTCCTGGTTCGGGGCGCTATTTTTTTGGTGGAAATGTGCCGAACGGTTCAAAATTAGGTTTGTGAACCAGAACGGTGCCGGTTCCGTGTTGGTGGAAAAGCGCTAAGTGAGACCCCTACTCCTTCACCAGGTGCAGGGCAGGGCATTCCACTACCTTAGCTAAACCTAGCACAAGGTGCCAATCCATCGTTGGGCATAATAATGATAACAACATATATATATATATATATATATATATAAAGAAAATAACTACTGTATGTGTCAGTCTGGCAGCTGGATTAAAATAAGGAGTCAGAAACACGTGCAAATATGGATTTAATGAAGAGCCTGAGAAGGGTTTAAAGAAGAATATAATGAGACACAGGTGCATACAATAAAGAGAAGGGTGTGACGGGGGCTGGACTAGGGCAGAAACAACCAAATATACACTCTGACAGAGACATATGACAGAAATAGTGAAACTATGGCAGGTGTGTTGTAATAAAAATGAGTGTGCTGGTTTGAGTCCCCTGATTAAATGCAATCTTTCTACACTGGAAAGATGAAAAACCCAGATATTCTGTTTGTAATGAACAGCAAACTGTTTCTTCATGCAAAATAGATTTGGGGTTTAGTGAAGGTCAGTAAGGCAGGTCATTTTTGGAAACAAGGGGAGTACACAGAATGCTCAGACTACACAAGGGTAAGTTCCTCTTTTGCAAAATGGTTCCTGGAGGCTCCCTAAGGGTTCTGCCAATGTGGTACACTAAGGAATCCTAAACGGTGCTTCAACTGCATTTTTAGAGTGTGCACTTACCAAGATCAAGTGGATAGTGGATAAAAAATGGTATGGGTGAAGCAGGTAACTTCCTACATGTAGTGTGGCAATGCCACCTTGGTATCTCAATAGTAGCTGGTCAACAAAAGTCTTGGAAATTGGTTGGGAAAGCCATTAGCAGAATCTTCACAGCTCTGTCCATTGGGAGACAAGTCTAGGTGTATCTAAACCAGAATTAGACCCAGCATTGGTAGGGTTCATCACAGCCACAAGAGTTCTCCTTCAACAATAGAAGAGTCAGGTCAGTCCCGGTTTTACAGTGGCAGATAAAGCTTCGTTTAAAGTGATGGGAGCAAAACATAAGCTATCAAGGGAATTTTTTTTCTGTTTTGGTTCCACTTCCTATTTAAAAAAAGAAGCCAGTGCCCCTTAGAGGAATGTCATACTTATGATACGTGAGCCTAGAGACATCTAAGCAGTTATTCCTAGTGTAGCCATTCACTTTGTAATCGTGCCATCAATCTATGCTGTTCCAGTGTCCTGCCATGCATGTTTATTTAGTTTTGTGAAGTTTTTAAAATTATTTTTCCCCTCTTCCATTTAAGTGTATGGCTGAATGACTCAGATATTATATGTAATGTATAATGTATTATATATTATATAATATTATACACACACACACACACACACACACACACACACATACGTTTTGTGTTGTAGACACTGAGTAACGAGAGAGAGAATGACAAAAGGTGGTAAAAGAGAATGATTTTGAGAAAAAAAACAATGCCGTCTGACAGAAGACAAATACATTTAAAGAAAGTGAGACTACAAGAGCAAGGAGAAAGACAGAGATTGAGAACAAGAGAGAGGTTGAGAAAGAGAGAAAGTATAAGAGAGACATATTGAAAATGATAAAGAAACAGAGACAGGCTGAGAATGTGAGAGGCTGAAAGAGAGAAAGAGAGAAAAAGAGAGTGAGAATAAGAGAAAAAAGAGGGAAAGAAATAGACTGAGAATGCGAGAGACTGAGAGAGAAAGTGGGAGAGAAAGAGACAGACAGAGAATGTGAGAAAAAAGAGGGAAAGAAAGAGACTGAGAATGTGAGAGGCTGAGAGAGAAAGTGGGAGAGAAAGAGACAGGGAATGAGAGAGAAAGAGGGAAAGAGACAGACTGAGAATGAGAGAGAAAGAGGGAAAGAGACAGACTGAGAATGGGAGAGAAAGAGGGAAAGAGACAGACTGAGAATGAGAGAGAAAGAGGGAAAGAGACAGACTGAGAATGAGAGAGAAAGGGAAAGAAAGAGACAAACTGAGAATGA
>BRDA01062503.1:0-17703 GCA_036984385.1 Crenuchus spilurus | reverse complement strand
GTTTACAACATGAAGGAGGCAAGTGTTGTTTACACAGTACCAACACACAACCTCTTCTTCTTACCACTGATCTTGGCACTCACACTTGCTGGAACACCTAGTGGTGAGTAACGTAAGCTAGCTCACTTGTAATCCAGATCTTGGCTGGCATCATAAAGCAAAAAGTCTACAGAGGGATGGTTCATGTCTTGGAAAATTTATAAGTTGATTCCCTCATAAGCAGAGGTGGGGGACTCGAGTCTCATGACTTGACTCGAGTCAGACTCGAGTCGCAATTTTGAGGACTCGAGACTTGCTTGACTAACGCTGGTGAACGACTCGACTTGACTTTGACTTGGTCTTTATGATTTGAGACTCAACTTAGACTTGAGGCAGATGACTCGAAAAGACTTGATTTTTTATTTAAATATTTGCAATTTAATAACAAAGTTAGATTACGTTAGATTTTATTTTGAAGCAGGATTGGCTTACTTTACAGTGCATGCAGCACGTAGAACGCTAAACAGCAGCAATAACGAGCCGTTGTCAGCTTAAAAACGCACAAAATACTGAAACGTGCAGCTTATTTTCTGAAATAATGAGAGAGAAAGGATATAACATGATGACAGACAACCTAAACTAATGAAACAGCTCTATGTAAAAGTAAACACGTCAGATGCACGTCCTTCTACAAACCAATCAGTGTCGAGTGTAGGAAGACGCACACCACGTAAGTGATGACGACAGTACTTGGGCGTCTCATAATAAAAGTCCTTTGAGCTCACAAAAATGCAGTGTGAAAACAAACCTAACCGAACCAAATGTATACAAAATAACAAACACACAAAATGTATACAAAAAATTATAAAATAAATAAAAAATAAATGTAAAAAAAATAAAAAAAAAACAGGTGGTTGTTGTATGCCACATGCTATATTGTTGTTATTTTGTTCTGTTCATATCTACACTGCCTAACAACCTTGACATCTAGCATATAAGATTGCTTAAATTTGAAACTTATGCTAAAGTTAAATATTTCTTTATTGCTGTGGCAGAGATGTTTGCTAGTGTGGATATGAACTGGACAAAACAGCATGAATAGTATGTGGCATACTAAAAACATTATGTGAATGTTTTCATGGTTTGATGTAATGTTGTGTAATGTTTGTAATATTAACATTTCAGACATTGTTTTATAGGTAACAGGTTTACATTTCAGGCAATATGTTTTTATTTATTTTTATATACTTATTTTTATTTTATCTACTATTCAGTTGATGATGTAATGCTTTTTTGTGCTCAGAAATGTTCATTAAGAAGCACCTTTAAGAAATGCATTAATAGGTGATGGAGAAATGGCGTGACCCTCTTCATGGGGGAAGTAAGCCATTAAGTAAGTTATGTAATTGTATGTTTGAGGTATATTTGATGTTTAAATAGGTTTAGTTTATGTTGAAATAAAACTCATGTTTGTATACGACCGTCTATATTGATTTAAATATGTAAACTGGGGTAGATCAGACCATATTTGTATGGTTTGACTTGTGACTTGCTTGACTTATATCAGGGACTCGACTTGACTTGCTTGGTTCTCACCACAGTGACTTGGGACTTGCTTGAGACTTGAAGGCAATGACTTGAGACTTGCTTGTGACTTGCACATGAGGGACTTACTCCCACCTCTGCTCGTAAGTCAAGGTTCCACTGTATTAGAATCAGGTGGAAGGAAAGTCTGGCAGCACTTTTACTTCTGAAGCCAAAACAACATGTATATAATGTAATACTACTACTACTACTACTACTAATAGTAATAATAATAATAATAACAACAACAACAACAACAACAATAATACTAATACTAATACTACTAATAATAATAATAATAATAATAATAATATGGTATTATTTTGCTTGAACAAGCCTTACATAAAATGATGTAATCTTTGCTTGCTTCATAGATATATAACTTCTACAACTGATGTTAAGTGAAAATATCAAAGCAAATCATGTTTATTGTCACATTATATTTACACAGGTGTGCAGGTGAGTGATAATCTTTGGCTGTGTAATCTCTTCCAATACTTACTTAAATACAACAAAAATATCCACATCAAAATGCAACATATACAGTATATACAAAACGAGATGCACGCTATACATGGGATAATTATGTTATTATACTGATTATACTGGAAATAGATAGAAGATGTAAAAGATGCCAATCTATATACTGTTTGCAGGTATTGATATGCTAAATGTTTCAGTAAAGAGTATGATGGCTTATATAAGAGTATGTACTGATATTGATACACCAGTGCCAGGTGTGAGTTCCCCTGTGAATGGGACATTGAATGAATTGAAGCTGCTGAACCTCTCCACAATAGCCACAGTCACGGTGATAGGAGTGTGCATTTTTCTGAAGTCTACTATCAGCGCCTGGGTCTTGTACATATTGACATAAAGAAGAAGAAGAAGAAGAAAATGATGCTAATGATGATGAACAGGAACAGGAGGGAAATTGCTTGCTGCTTTTAACACAGCCACCGCTGTAGCACCTGGGGAACAGTTGTGGGTTAGGTGCCTTAGTAGTGCTTCCACTAAGAAACAACAAATGAACAGGTGTCTCAATACTTTTGTCAATAATGTACCATAGCTATTATAAGGGAAACCATGTATGTTGCTACATCATTTGACCACAGCTCATGCTCCAAAATGCAGATTTGTCCAGCAAATGTCCCAAAAGTTTTTGAAATAAGTGAAATAAAATCTCTTCATAATTATTTATATTAAAAGGTAATTTTTTTTATTCTCTGTAAAACGACCATTTTATGCATTTATTTGGATAACACTGAAATGCAAACAAAGCCTCTGAGAACAAAAACCTTACATCAGCTTGTTTCCTGCCCTTATACGGTTGCTGTGTCCTGGATAGTTGGGAAAACATAGTCCAAATGGAAGTGACTACCAGCACTTATTACTATCACTTCCAATCAAGTCTCACGGCCAGCCTTTAAGCCATCACCATAATAGAGACAGTAAAAACACAGGACTGAGTCAGCCTTGTTTTCGACTTGCTCCTTTAGGAAATTAGTCATGGTTCAGCCTGTCACAATGGCTGAGGCAAGAAACTCAGGGAAGCATAGAAACACATGTAAGCAAAATCAGAACCTAGCTAGCAAATGCACTTGACGAGTGCAGGGACTTTTTCCATAGAAAGTTCAGAAAAGTCCAGAGCTCTATCAGGCTGTAGAAGAGAGTTCCTTCCCTTTTCTCACAAACGTTCCTCTCTGCAAAGAAATCTCAACACAATCGTCTTTCAGAGCGAACCCCAACACATTTGTAACAAAGCAATTAGTGTAGAAAAGAGTGATTTTGGCGGGAACACTTTTTGTTCACTCCATTCCTCAGCTTGGGGCTGGATTGGTGTTGGAATGTGCTGGAATTTTGGATATTATTTTCTCACAATGAAGGCAATTAGACTGCCTCGGCTCCTCATAAAGCCAAAGCATGAAAGGAATATTTGCATTTGAAAGAGACATTGTCAGTTTGAAATGGTTGAAACACCCGCTCAGGCAGAAATGTAGTCAACACACTGATACCTTAACCTTGAGCCAGCACTGTGGAACACTTTCTGTTTGTGTTGTAATGTCAGTGTCTCTGTTTGAGCTGTTGTCCATGCTTGGATTAGCCCGACTTTGTTTCCAGTGACCCTTACAAAATCTGCCATGACAGTATCTGAATAGCTCAGAATCTCAGTAATCTTTAATGAGGGCTTTTTTGATTGTCTCTTTACTGTCTTTTTAACAACCTGTGACTGAAAAATGAGGGGATAATACTTTCATCCAAACTCTAAAACTAACTGTGTTTAGACTGATTGAAGTACACACAGCTTTAAGGGGAAGCTTAACTTCACAGTCGAGCACAATTTGCTCAGTTATGTAAGTCAATCAAAAGATTACAGTATTTTATGTACTTGTTTCAATACTTTGCCTATTTTAGAATAATACAGTGTCACATCAAAAAGTTAGAATATGATGAAAAAGTTCATTGTTGTTCATAATTGAATTCGAAAAGGTAAACTGTCATATTCATCACATGTAAAGTCACATATTTCAAGTCTTTTTGTTTTAATATTGATTAGTTTGGCTTATAACTCATGAAGATCAGAAATCCAGAATCTCAAATGATTAGAATATTGAATTACTATTCAGACAATATCAACATTAAACAAAAAGCTTCAATTATGTCACTTTATGTGTAATGAATGTCAATAATAGGGCAGTTTATCTTTTTGAATTTTTGGTGACATGGCCAAACTGGTGGTGGCATGGAGGATTGGTGGTTAGCACGTTTGCCTGTCAGTGCTAAGGTATTGGGTTCAAGTCCCCATTTGGGAGGAGTTTCCCAGTTCTCCAGTGTCTGCGTGGGTTTCCTCCGCGGTCTCTGGTTTTCTCCCACAGTCCAAAAATATGGGGATCAGGTGAATTGGGTACTCTAAATTGTCCTGGTGTGTGTGTGTGTGGGTGTGTGCACCCAGCAATGGATTGGTGCCTTGTCCTGGGCTTAGTTAGGATAATGTAACACCCTACCCTGGACCTGGTGAGGGATAGGGGATTAACCACAACCATGATCAGGATTAAGCAGATGGGGTAATGAATGGATATATGGATGACCAAACTGTGTTTTCCCTTCTCCCACAGCTTGTGTCTAAAATTGAATCACGTAGTAAAAGGATGTGTAAAATATACCTGAAATATAATGTTATAAGTTTATATTTAACATGTTCTTTCTCTGTATACAGTCCTTATCCCATTGATAGATAAAAGACTGGCTGGGAAACAGTGATGCTCTGGCCTCTGTGTTGTTCCAGATGGAGATGCGTTCTCAGGACCAGGCTCTTATCCGACAGCTGATGGACCTCCATGCGGGTATCCAGGAGCTGAAGCAGGAGTGCGCTGTGGATTATGAAGAGGAAGATGAGCAGGAGGAAGAGGAAGAGCCTTGCTGGGATTCTGGGAGTGAAACAGGGGGGAGCAGCAGTTCATCTTATTCAGGAGAGATGTGCTTTTACCCCTCTGTCTACTCTCCCTTCCGCACCAGTCCACTTTTCCTGGGCTCTATGCCTAAGAGGGCCTTCAGCCGTCGTAGCTCAGTGCCTTAGAGAGCTTCAATGCTCCAAAAGAACAAACTTTTCTCGGCTCTGTTGCTTATGCATCTCATTTAAACCATTCACATGCCTTCCTGAAGTATCACTGCCTGTATTCAACAGGAAATCATAGTATATTAGCAATGAATGAGATCACAGTAAAACTTTCTAGTTAGTACTTCCACAAAACTGACCAACTGCATGGCCTACTCTTGTACAAAAAACAGGGTTTTTCAAAGTGATGGCATAAGAAGAAGAACAAAAACAGTTCTACATAGTACACTATTTATGGATGGGTTCTTTAGTAAAGAAATTGTTTAATACAGATTCACGAGAACCATGGTGTAATGGTTCTTCAGATGGATTGAGAACGAAAAAGTGAAAGTGTGCACTCATTGACTACAGTGCTTGTACACAGAGCAATTTAACTTCTGCATTTAACCCATCAGTGAAGTAAACCACACATACACCCACACTAGTGAGCACACTTGCCAGGAGTGGTTGGCAGCCCTATCCACAGCTCTCAGGGAGCAGTTGTGGGTTAGGTACCTAGCTAAAGTGCACTTCAGTCGTGTTCTGTTGGTTCATGGAATCAAATTTCCATTCACAAGGCCAAGTGTGGAGAAGCCTGCGTATAGAAAAGCATTTGAAAACAGTGCTACATAGCACCAAACAATGGTACAAACTAGATATTATAACAATGTGGAGCCTTTTTTGGTTCCTTGTAGATCCAATCAAAAAGGTTATTTCAAGAACCATTTCCCGATCATAAAGAAGAACCAATTCATCATGCAAAGCAGCATTTAAGCTTCCAAATGTTCCTTTGTCATGGGTCTATATGTAACTATTGCCTTTACTAAAGATATCTTGATCTCCATTTAAGAGTGAAGCACCAGGATGGTTTTATAAAGAAATGTTCCCGCATTTTTCAATGTCTGTAGTATATGGTCACTTACGGTGGTGATGTATTTACACCATTAGTAACAGAACAGATAGAGCTAAACAAAGATAGGCAGTAGAGATTAGGTTGAAAAACTATTGTATATTGCTTCAGAGAGTGAACGATTGAAGGATTCTTTTAGGTTCTGTGGAAATGTCTTCAAATATTGTGATTATATTTTTGCCATATTGCCCACTAGTAGGGTACAGTGAGGGCTCCAGTCTAGAAAAATGGTTTGGGTTTCAAAAGGAACTGTTCATAAAGCTGAGAGTAGGTTGGAATGCAGTGCTGTAAACTGTGATCGTTATCAGAGTTCAGACAAGGTCTCTCAAGACAGGCTGCTGTTCTGTATTGTGTATGCCCTAATTTTGCTGACAAACCAACAAACTTTGTTGTTGATGAAGCTCTCTGTAGATTCAGGTGTATGTGTGAAGGCAACTGCATATGTGTGAGGTTAGACTGTATATATTTAGTTATTTGTTCAGACACTTGCCGTATGCATTACAGCAGTAGGCTTCTGTTCATGCAGAGTGACTCCATTTGCCTTACACCAGTAGAACAGCCAATGAACTATATCAATCAGCCATAACATTAAAACATAACATGCTGGGGCCCTGAGTGGCTCAGCAGCTGTTACTATGATCTGAGGATTGCAAGCTCAAATACCGATTATGCTCCATCAGCAGTCAGGGCCCAAGATAGCAAAAGAGGTCATGTTCCTCCTGCCTAGCACTACTAAGTAATGTTGGCTAGCTCAGGCATCTGCCAGGCCATCCATCAGAAATGGGGATCCTGTGCTTTCCTCCGAGAGTGTTGGCTGCCCAGCAGCAATGTATCGGCAATCAGGGATGAAATTTTGATTTCAGAGGTGGGGGGATGGGACACACACAAATGGCTTGATTCCAAGTGGATACTAATAAATAAATATTTCGAATATTTTTTAATAAATATAATTCATATTTACTAATCATTTTTTATTAATTATTAGTCAATATTAATACATTACTTATAATACAAATTATTATTATTATTTTATTAACAATTACTAGTTACTATTAATAATATAACTATTGATACTTAATAGTAAGAATAAAATAATGCCATTAGTATTAATATTTATTATTAATTGTATTAGTACATTATTTAATATTAATAAACTTCAAAGCATGTAGCATTTAGTGTTTCACCTTATTAGTCAACTTCACTCCAACTCGCTGACACCAATTTTACATTTATTTTGGGATGTATGGTCAATAGACCTAATTTACCCAGAATTATACCTAGAATTATATATACCTATTACATATATAGAATTATAAAATCCGCTACTGCTTTCTAATTGGCTGTTTGCGGTGAATTCCGAGTGCAAGAGCAAAAGATTCGCAAGCACTGAATCATGCTCTCGCACTTAAAAAGTGTGCTCTTGACTTTTTGGCAGTGATCCAGATGGAGTGACAGCAAAGACGGTCAATCACACGTTAGCAAAAAATGGCAGAACCGATTGATGAGCTTGTCAGTGCTCTAAAGGGAAACAGGCTTCTACTTGAGCGGCCTGTTTCCCACTGGGTCCTAGCGCTGGACTCGCCTCCTTTTAATATAGCGTAACACTGTTTTTGGATGGTAAAAACTGCAGGGGACCAAAACTGCCTTTTGAAAAAAGTGCAGGGGACATGTTCCCCCTATCCTACCCCCAGCAGTTGGAAAAGAGGCGGTGGCTTGGCTTCACATGTATTGGAGGAGGCCTGTGTTAGTCTGCACCCTCCTAAAGTCAGGGATATTACAAGTGATAGGGAAAGTCAACAAAAAAGTCGGGTAAAAAAAAAAAAAAAGAAAAAAAAAAAAAAACTTGCTAATATGGGTAATAAGCTGTCAGTTCTCCATGTCTCATCAAAACAGTTTCAACTCACCAAGTCGTGGTTTCTGTGATCAAAATGTTATCAGCAGATCCTGAGCTGTGACGTCAAGCTGCCACAAATCAGACTTGCTGTTCCAAAAGACAGGAACAGCTAGGAATTTGGCATTTGGAATTTGGAGGCCACTGTTGTTTTACTGACTGTCAACACCCCCACCAACCTTGTTACTTCAAAGATACTCTAGCCTTAACTATTTGACCCCTGCTAAAGTAGCTCAGCTCTGCAGCATTGCATATTTTTCTCCAGAATTTAACACATTGTCTACAAGTATCAAGTGTTTGCTTTCCTTCTAACACGTCCCTGACCTTGACATGTACCATTGTTTCAAGATAATCAATGTTGCTCACTTTATCTCTTTAGTGTATTAATGTTGAGGCTGATTGGTGTATATTACCATTACATGCCCATCTCACATCTCACTAAATTCATTAAGATACTATAAACAGTCATTTATACTGCAGCTCTATTGTATGTGGGAGGACATGTTTGTCTATATTATTTTGCATTTTATTCAAATTAATTATTTCTTTGTATATAAACAATCTTTCCTGGCCCTTAACAGAGATATACATTGTCACCACAATGCTGACAACCTGGACTAGATGTTGACTATTCCATGTCTGAAATAAGCTAGAGATGAATAACTTGGACGTTTATAATGACGTTACACTTATTTGAGTGTAAAAATGTAGATGTAAACGTGTGTATGTGTGATGAATGCAGTTGCTCTGGGACAGATATCATACATGGTATGTCATGATAAAAATGCTTAATCAATCATTAATGCAGCATTTTGTTTTATTCAGCACTGATTTACAAGGCAGCATGCTCTATTAATAGGCATATATAATGTCATGTATACATCACACTTCTTATATTTCATCACACAAGACTGTAATAAGGCACACTCAGTACATCAAGCCTTGGAGAAGCTTTATCACAGAGTAGGCCAAACAAGCACTTCAACAATGACAAAATATCTCTATCCTTGAAGGAGTATCAGTGGGCTTAAATGAACTGGGTATCTATGGTGGAGACTCTAACATGGCATCTTACGCAGACCTTTGCAACCCCAGTGGTCTAACTATAGGCTCTAAATTAAAATGTAAGTGTGTATTAGATTTATAATGAAGAAGCGCATCTCCAGAATATTGTGAATAGTGTGTATTCATTACACATGAAGTGACATATTTCAGGCATTTTTCTGTGTTCATACTGTTGAATATTCAAATTATTTGAGATTCTGAATTCATGATTTTCATGAGCTATAAATCCAACTGATCAACAGCAAAACAAACTCTTGTAATATGTCACTTTATGTGTAATTTTTGAGAACAAGTGCATCAGGAAGTTGCTGAAGATCTCATGGATGAAGATGATGACCACTGAGCAAGTCTATGAGATGCTAGAACTCAAAAGGAGTTACTGATGCACGTTAAATCTCGCAAGTTACGTTACTTTGGTCATGTGATGAGGCAGCACATGAGAGCATTGAAGGAAGTGTTATGACTGGACTTGTGGAGGGAGTCCGAAGACGTGGAAGACCAAGAATAACCTGGATGGATAACATCAAGACATGGACTGGATTATCAGGTGCTAGTCTTCTTCCAGCAACCAGAGACAGATGGCATTGGAGAGAAGTGACTCATCTGTGCAGCCTACCATCGCGAAGCAATGACGGCGTGACATGACATGTAATTAATATAAAATATGACAATTTACCTTTTTGACTTAAATTATTAGCAACAATGACCTTTTTCACAATATTCGAATGTTTTGAGGTGGCACTCAAGACCAGGGATGTACAATCTCATCCACAGTGGGCCGGAGTGACTGTAGCTTTTCCTTCCAAGGAAGCAGAAGCACAAGATCAGTTTTTTGAAGACTAAAAACAACTAGTTTGAGAAATAGTTTCAGATGTTCTCTGGCATGCTTGGAAGGAAAGTCTGCATCCAAACCAGCTCATTGTGGATAAAACAACATTCCCCTGCTCTACAGGGAACATACATAAATATGACATTTTTCTACATATGTGCAAGAACTTTATTCTCTGTGGACCAGTTAAGTTCTTCAACAGCAGTGGTCACCACCCATCCTCCTGGAGACCTACACACCTCCAGTCCTGAGCGGCTCAGTGAACTAAGGTACTGACACTATGAACAGAGCATCACAAGTTCGTATCCCGGTCATGATGCTTGACGTTGCATGGTACACAGTAAATCTGCCAGTGTTTTAGCTTCAGAGTTAAACAGTGTCTAACTTTTACAGTTAAATTAACACTAAGAGTGTTACATGTTGACACCCTCAGTGTTCATTTAACTCTAATAATGTTGATTTAACACTGGCAGATTTACTGTGTACCATGCAATGTTGGATGGCTCAGGTGTGTGTCAGCTGATCCCTCAGAGGTGCGCTTTCCTTTGAGCACGTTGGCTGCCTAGTGACGATGTATCGGCAGCAGTTAGAAAAGAGGTGGTGGCTGACTTCACATGCCTCGGAGGAGGCATATGCTAGTCTTCACTCTCTTACAAGTGATTGGGAGAATCATATCAGATGGGCAGGTTGATTGGCCACCAATACATTGCACCCAATTGGGGGAATTGAGTTAAAAAAATATTCTACACACCTCCTTCAGCTAATACATAACTGCTGCAGCAGTAATTTGTTGTATTCCAGAAGCAGGGTTGGAAAAAACAAAACATAATTTAACCAGTGGTGTCTAAGCATAACTACAGTTTTAGTTCTGTAATATTTCCAAAAAAATTAGAGTGCAAAATCAATTCTACATTCATCCTGGGAAAAATAACAAAACAAAAACATGCTTCATATGTTCCAGACACAAGATTATAATATAAAAAATGCTTTTTCATCTTCTTACTTAAAAGCAAAGGCTGTGGACTGTGGCATTAATTACTCAATCACACTCTTAACTTTAACAGTCTCAACTTCCCTAAAAAAATCATTTCAAAGGATGCGTCACTACAGAACCATCTTTATAAATGAAATATAAATGTGAAGAGCCTTTTAAAGCAAATACCAAATACAGAACATTACATCTAAGCCAGGGAGGTCAAACTACAGTCCTGGAGGGCTGGTGTCCAGCACAGTTTGGGGATTTATCTGCTGTGACACTACAGTTAATCCTGGTTATTAACTAAGTTGAATCAGGTGTGTTTGACCTGGAAGATCACCAAAATGTGCAGCCCTCCAAGACTGGAGTTTGATACCCCTGATCTAAGTCGGGAACCATTTGAGAACCTTTATTTGAAGAATGTCATTTAAGTTGAAGAAATGAAGTCATGGAGGTGAGAGTAACATTGTGCATTTGTCCAGCTGGTGGACAAAGTCTCTGGTTTCTATGTGAATGGTCAGCGCTGGTCACCGCTGTTAGTGTCCAGTAGAATTGGGCCACTTTCCCGCCTTAGTCTCTGGATCTCAGTGTTGAGGCAGAGCAGAGTGTGAGCCAGCTGCCTGTCCTGCGAGCGCATCTCCAGCTGCATGTAAATAACACATGAACACACCAACAATGAGAGCATTCAGTCACATCAGGTTGGGACTCTATAGTGCTTGCCTTGTTGAGGAAGTAAAGAAGCATTTTGAAGATCTACCTTAAGCAGAAATATGTTTTAAAAAATACATTTTAATTCACATTCTGCTTCATTCTGATGAACGTGTTCAGAATTGGCCAAGAAAATTGGCCTCATTCACCAATATCAGATTTTTCTTACATTTGTTCTTAAATAATTATTGTAATTTAAATATTAGGATACTATACGACTGCAGATTTTAAGGTGTTTTTGCACAAATGTCAGCACTCAAATGTGTAAGTGTGCTGAAGAGTGAGTGTTGACTTGATTCTGCTCGTACCAAAGAACAAATCCCACATAAGACAGCACTGGTGAATGTCAGGATCGTTGTGAAAACTGTGTGGGCTTTAAAATGAAATTTGTCTTAAAAATAGTTGGTGAATTAAAAAATTAAAAATAGTTCTGATTGAAAAATGTTAATTTAAATGTAAATGATTTAAAAATAAATCATTTACATGACTCTCGACAAAATACTGAAAACGTGAAATATCTACAACATCTGAAAACGTTGACTGCATTGGTAACTGCTATTTAATGTATTGTTAACACAATAGCTGAGCAGTCAGTGCTTGGCAACTCTAAGTAGTTATAGCCTCTGATCTCTGGTCTAGCACTTCAATTCAACCTGTCAGCAGTAACTTAACAAATGCACTGATGTCATTGCATTCTGGACGCCTCTGAAAAATCCTCATTCTTTATAAAGCTCCACATTCATCATTTTAACTTCATCTGCCCACTTTCATCTGTCCAACTTCTATAGACCTTATAAAGCTTGCAAAGCTGTGACTGAAGAAATGCAACCAACTCACCAGTTCTGATCGTAACCAGCTAATTGCTCCATCTATCTTGGCTCTGCGTAGCTCTTCACTGGCTTGGATGTTCCTGCTGGTGCTGATCATATCTGTACTACTTTCAGAGGAGGCTCTCGGCTCTGCTGTTGTTCTGAAAGCATGCAGAAGTTTGTTCTTGATGTTCTCCAGAACCATAATAGACACAGAGTCCTCGTACTGAGTCTCCGGGTTCATTGTGTTGTCCACACAAGAGCAGCCAATAAAGGTGTGAGAGAAGATTGAGAAGATGTTCTGGTGCCACTAACGGCCCTCCTCCGGTACTGACTGCTTTCACACTGCACACATCTTTGGTCCAGTGTCTTTTTCAGTCCAGCTTTTTTCTCTCGCCTTCTCTTCTCCTGTCCTGTAGACCTTGTACCTTTTTCTTTGGTGCTCCTTTCTTCCTTCTTCTGCTGTATACTCTTTATTGCTTATTCAGCAGGACACAGAGGATCTGTCAGTGGTCAGCAGCAAGTCTTTAAGTCCCGCTCTCTTCTTCAACTGGCTTGTTTTGTCACTGTTACTATGGAGAAGCAGCCCCACCACCTCCCCTCCTTGCAGTAACCCCAATAAGAATGGAGGAACATTGTGGACAAAGGCCATTGTTGTGTCCCAAAGAAGTGAAAAGGTGCAGGGGGGCCTTTCTCTCTCTTTCGCTCTCTCTCTCTCTCACACTCACCCCCCAACCACAAACCCATTCAGCCTTTGTGTGAGAAATGGGCTGTGAGAGAGATCTCAGTCGAGCCTTTGTGGCAGAGTACAGTGTCTCGACATCTAGTTTTCTCCTGACCTTTAGGCGGGGTTTGCAGCCTGAAAAGGTCTTGCTCGTCACTACCATACGTCAGACAAGTCGACAGTTAAAAAGCTGGAGTCCTGCGCTCTTCAACACAGCACTATGGAGCTCACTGCAGGGAAACTGAATTAGCACTTGTGGGTATAAAGTAAGCACATTCACCCAGAGGTAATGAATCCACAGCTTTCTGGCAGCCCTGACACTAGCCTTTCTCTTCCTCTGTAGGAGCAGAGATAGAAGTCTAGTGTACTCCTCCGGTGCCTCTTGTACAATCTGTATGCAAAGGTCTGAATCCTCCACTACTACAATGATTAATAAAGCTCATAATGCTCATAATGTCATTCAGAAAGGTGAACTGACATCATTATGTATCATACAACATTATATTACACATTACATGACATATTTCAAGCCTTTTTTGGTGATGCTGTTTGAATACACAGTAAATCTGCCAGTGTTAAATCAACACTCTTAGAGTTAAATTAACACTGAGAGTGTTACATTTTGACACCCTCAGTGTTAATTTAACTCTAATAGTGTTGATTTAACACTGGTGGATTTACTGTGTAGTTTACTGAAACTACATGGTAAGATCAATATTAGGGTGACCAGATCTGAGATGATGAAAAAGAGGACAACTCAGCAGGCTTTTTTTTAGTGCTTGAACATAAATTCTATTATTGTTATTAATATAAATTTGTAATAAATATTGACAAATTATGATTTATATTTTATTAATAATTACTAGTTACTATTAATAATATACTAATAAAAACTATTACATTTATTATGTATAATAAAATAATAAAATTAATATTAATCATTAATAAAATATTAATACATTATTACATATTATTAAAAATAATAAACTGTTATAAGCATGTAGCATAACATTATCACCCAATCCTTTTCAGTCAACTTCACTTCAGCTCATTATCACCAATGTTACACTTATGTTTGGACTGTATGGTCAATAGATCTTATTTACACAGAATTATACCTCATTTTTTAGCAAAAATAAGCAGAAATTCTGAATTATTTTGATCATAGTTACACTTAGAGGCATGTAAATAGATGACTTATCACAGACTGGTAGACATATGCACACACACTCAAATGTTAATGTTTATGAATTTTATTATTAAACCTGTGATATTAAAATACATCCAGCTGACGTGACACAAACAGAACAAACGCTCAACATGTAAACAACTTACAGGTGAATACAGACGCTGTTTGAGGGAGTGACAGTGGTGCCGGCCAATCACACGTTAGCAAGAAACTGCAGAGCCGATCGGTGAGCTTGTACACAGCCTAAAGGGAAACCTAATGCTCACCCAAGTACATTTAATATAGCGTAACATCTCACTCAAGCCAACCAAATGGAATAGGGGGAGGGTGAGACTAGTTTGTGAATGAAACGCTTCTTGAGTAAAACAAAATCCCGGACGTTTTTGAAATTCCGCCCGGATGTGTTTTTAAGTCTCAAAAAGAGGACATGTCCGGGTAAAAAAGGATGTCTGGTCACCCTAATCAGTATATCATCAGATCATCTTGACTCAGGTGACATTAGTGAGATGTTGGCATCAGTGGTCCTTTGGGCACTACTGTTATGCTGCTGAGAGTCACTCAATGTAAAAGTACATGCAAAAGAAGTTTATTCTCAGTACACCTTCATGAGTTATAAGCCATACTGATCAATATCTCCATTATCTTAACCTCTTAATCTAAATCAGGGTGACTATGTAAGGAAGGGGTGGAGGAGAGGATGCAGGGGGTGATGAAAGCTTATCTTTATTAAACAAAAGAAAGGCTAAGAAACAAACAAAACTGTGACTGTGGTAACATCCAGTCAACACATGAAGACAATGCAGACTCTTGGTGGCATAACAATACATGATCGTAATGACAATACAATGACCAACAAATATAACACATGAGGGAACATATAAACCAAACGTAATCAGACCAGGGGAACCAGGGCTGTGAAATCACGAGACAGGTGCAGATATTCAGAACACAATGGGGGCAGGACTAATGGACTAAAGGACTAACATGACGTGAACGTAAACAAAATGTGGACAAAACACATCGTTGCTGTGATGGGAGGTTTCACACACAGTGAGTGACACTTTTTTTAACAAAAGCCAGGATAGGGCACCTATTCTGCCCTCACTAGGATTCCCCGTTACCAAGCTAGGCAGATAGACGACTCTTTCCAACCAGTCATTGACGTTAATGACGTATTTATTGCACATCACCAGTTCAGCTTGCATTAGAACAGAGTAAAAAGACAATGCCTCTACAAGTGACTACAAGAGTGGATGGATATAAATTGAAGTGCAGCTAGACAATGTGCTTGAGTAAGCTGCACATGCAGTGCACACATGTGAAAAACAAAAAATATGGCTTCTGCACGGGTCAAAGGGTGTTACCATGACAACTAAAGTCATTTCAAGGAACATACACTCAACTGCCAATTATAATTTAGAATAATTTCTAAATTACATTTTATCATTAATAATTATTAAATTATTATATACATAAATAATTTATAATTTTTATTTAATTTAGTATAATTTAGAATAACCAAATCACCTGAGCACCATGTTTTTGGACAGTAAGAGGAAACCAAAAACCCAGAAGGCAACCCACGCAGACACAGGTAGAACAAGAAAACTCAAAGCCCCAAGGGCTGAGAGGCTAATGTACTAATCACAAAGCCACTGTGCCACTCCCTCTGATCAACACCAAAACAAAAGACTTGAAATGTGTCACTGTAATGAGTATATCATTCAGTTTATCGTTCTGAAATAAATCATGAACACAATGATTTTGATGTGGCACTGTGCAGAGAACACATTTATGAACAGAATATTTGTTTCTTTTGTTTAATATTTTGGTATAAAAAAATAAAACAAAATATGGCCTATGCAAAAGTTATTGCACATGTGTAGGCTTTTCGGTACATAAAATGCAACAAATACACAGAAATTAGAAGCATGGAAATGTGTAGAAGATGTACAGTTGCTCCCTGTTGAGGATGTGTTAATATATTGTGACATAAAAAATAAACTAAACAGATCATTTAAATGGTGTCCAAACATTTGCATACAACCATAATCTCAGCTATGGGAAAGCAGCTCAGAGGACCAGGCCTGACCATACTGGTCACTTCTCAAATGATTGTTTTTCCAGACATTCTGTGAGGAACAGAATGAGATATTTGTGAGCTGCAGTGAAAGGACTTTATTTGAACGTGCAGACAGCTTGTTAAACGTTCAAAGGGCGGTTTCACTGTGCTTTGTCATGTAGAGCATGAATGGTTTCAAATATCAAGCTCATTGTACAAGTCTACTGGATTATGAAATGTTATGGAGAGAAAGAGGGAGAGCAAAAGTGGAGGAGAGCATAAGAGAGTGAGTGAGCGCTAGAGCTAGAAATACAAAAAGGCAACAGAAAGAGGAGGAAAATGAGGAGATGGGAGGAGATTTAGTTGTGATGTAGAATACTGTGACATTTGCACGGTGGCCATTAGAGCATATGCAAGCGTGATATTAAACCTAAAGGTCAATCAGTAAAGCAAAGCATGACAATATAAAAGAGACCAACCATTAAACTCACAGTAACATTCAAGAAAAAAGCATGTACATGCCAAGGCCTGCTTCCAATGTAATTGTAATTAATTATAAATCATGTGAAAGTAAATATCACTTCATTTCTTTCATTCCATACCTTCACCAAAGTAAACAAGCATTAGAATAAAACAAGAAGTCATGTGTGCTATTATTTTTCAATAATTCATATGATGCAATTCATAGTATTCATTTGACTTTGAAGAATTGAGTCATTCTGGCATTTATTTTCTTTTGCCATCCAGTTTGTCCAGAGAAGGGACAAACCCTTGAGTCTTGGTTCTTCTCATTTTTACTTCCCACTGTTGCCCCACGCTTGCTCACCCGGCTTCTTTTCTCTAAAGATGATTTTCTGTAAAGTTGCTTTGTGACACCAGTTGTAAAAATACAAATACATTTTTTAATTAACTTTAAAGTGGCAAATTATACTGTATCATTTTTTGGATTAGATTTCATTTCACACTCACATTTAAATTTTACAGGAATGAGAATATTATGACCACCCTGGTTTGGAACGATCTTGGCCTGTGGCATCACAGAACAGGGTTTGCTGCATATATAAATAAGTGAGCACACCAGTCAGTTGTAGTAGATTGAAACGATCATCATGGCAAAGAACGTGATTTAACTGATGTCCAAAAGTTCATGATAATAGGGTACCAGGTGAAGGGTGACAGCATCTCAGAAACCGATAACTTTGTGGGATGTTTTAGTGCCATGGTACTGATGATGTACCGATAATGGATTTCACGTTCATTGAGAGCCTCTCAGTGGTATACACTGTTAAAAAAAAAAAACGTAAAATTTACGGTAAAAAACTGGCAGCTGTGGTTGCTAGAATTTTACCGTCAAATATACGGTCAGACTGTATGATAAATTA
>BRDA01062491.1:4873-16858 GCA_036984385.1 Crenuchus spilurus | reverse complement strand
GATCTTGCATGGAGCCCCAGTCAGAGGGAGATTGACAGTCATGTTTAGCTTCTTCCATTTTCTAATAATTGCTCCAACAGTTGATTTTTTTTTTTTCCACCAAGCTGCTTGTCAATTGCCCCGTATCCCTTTTCAGCCTTGAGAAGGTTTACAGTCTTGTCTCTGGTGTCTTTGGACAGCTCTTTGGTCTTAGCCATCTTAGTAGTTGGGAGTCTTACTGATTGTGTGGGGTGGGCAGGTGTCTTTACACAGCTATCGACCTCAAATAGGTGCTTCTAATTTAGAATAATAAGTGGAGTGGTGGTGGACTTTTTAGAGGCGGACTAACAGGTGTTTGAGGGCCAGAATGTTTGCTGATTGGCAGTTGTTCAAATACTTATTTGCAGCAGTAACACACAAATAAATTATTAAAAAATCATACATTGTGATTTCCAGATTTGTTCTTTTAGATTATGTTTCTCACAGTGGACATGCACCTAAGATGAACATTTCAGACCCCTCCATGATTTCTAAGTGGGAGAACTTGCAAATTCGCAGGGTGTTCAAATACTTATTTTCCTCACTGTAACTTAAAACAATTACACAGGAAATGGCTTGTTTCATGGCCGTAGCGTGATTTTTCAGAATTCTGTACTTCTGTCAGACTATGATGATGTGCATGCAAAGAACTATAAATGGACTAGTCTTTAGCACAGCAGCTGTAAATGTCAGGATTAGAATAAATTAATCAGGCTAATGTGTGCATGTAAACACAATCAATATGCGTGTAAAAGGTGACAATGCATTGTGCAGACTTAACGATCTATTAAATATGCCCTGTAATGTAATTGCAATGGTTGAACAGCAAAGTACACAAACAGCCAACACCATTCAAGAACTCCAGCTCTCCTCGTGCCTCTCAGTTCATTAATAAGCAACATTTTTCTTCATTTGAATTTTGACCAAAAAATTGCGCGAATACTGAACGCCATGCAGACTACAATCATACTTCAACTCAGCATATGGTGGATCAAACAGACAGTGAGAGCCCAGACAGAGCTGGAGTATTAACATGTGCCATCATTATCACATATAACAGCTAAAGAGGGCACTCTGGAACAGCGCTACTGAAGGACTCTCCTCTGAGGGGTCAACAGCACGTCCTGCAGTGGAGGGAGACCGGGCTGTCATCAGAGTAATTAACTACTCAAGACAAAACAGAGCCGCCAGGCTGTGGCCTTCAGAGTTCACCTCCAGATACTGCAGTATTCCTAAAGCAGCCATGCGAGTGTCTGCTCACGTGCACTTACAATGTACACAAAAGAATTAATCCAGCATTCAAAACCAAAGCCAGAGTGACAGTCTTCTGCAATATGGATTGGTACAAAGTACCACATGTGGAAAGCTGCATAATGGAATTTTTATTGCAAAATTTCATTCAATTCCATTTCTAAAGGGACTTTATGGTTAATTAAGGAGATTTATACCTTAATTAACCAAATACAAAACAATTGAAATGAGTTCATATATTTAAGCAGGTATTAAAAATCATCAAGTTCAGGTACATTTTACACTCTACATGTATAGTTTTAAAGGAATCAAGCATTGTAGTCTCTGGATAAGGCAGTCAAGAGGTTTGCCAAGCTTGTAGAGATTTCCATAATCTGTATTTGTAATTGCATTGTTGTACATCTTGTTATTTGGTTTAATGGTTGTTTTGAAAATTTGAAGTCTAGCATTGGAAAGTTTATCATTATTATTTTTACCCGATTTCCTCCCCAATGTGTTTGGTACCCAACTGACCCTCCCATTCGTTGACTCTCTCCATCACTTGTATTGTCTCTGACTCTAGGAGGGTGCAGACTAACACAGGCCTCCTCTGATGCGTGTGAAGTCAAGCTCCGCCTCTTTTCCAAGTGCTGCTGATACATCGCTTCCAAGCAGCCAACGTGCTCAGAGGAAAGCACAGAATCCCCAGTTCCGGTGGATCACCTGCCAGACGCCTGAGCCAGCTGATATCATTTAGCAGTGCTGGGGAGAGAGTGCCATCTTACCCACCCAGAGATATGACGGCCAATTTTTGGGCCAAGGCTGCCGATGGCAAGCAGAATGACATAGGATTTGAACTCATGATGATAGTGACAGCAAAATATAAGCCAAGTGCCTCTTCACAAACCCACTGCTCTTGAGTAAGAAGGAATGATGAGAATTTTTTTAAAGATTTGATTAGCGTTGTGATGCTAGCTCAGGTGGAAATATGACTAGCATTTGTTTATTTAACTGCCATCTAATGCACAAGAAATGTCACCTAATATGGAATTTGTGTGTTGGTTTAAATAAAGTTCTTTTTTGGCACTGTGTTTAGCTCATGTGATGGTGGTGTTTGTTCTTGTTTGTGTTATTATATAACATGGCTATGTATTGGCCCTGTCCATGTGCCTGGTGAAAGGGTTAGGGACTGGGACCGTGACCTGTTCAGGATTAAGCAGAAGATAATGGATGGATGGATGGATGGCTGTGTATTGCCAAGAACCTGGTGATACAGGGGTTAGGATCAAATATTTCCAATTTATAGCAATACTGTAATGACAGTGATATATATATATATATATATATATATACACACATACACACACATACATACATACATACATACACATTATACTTATATAGCGCCTTTCTAAACACCCAAGGATGCTTTACAATCAACACACTCCATTTACACACACCGGTGAGAAGCGGCAGCCAATCGTGCACAGCGTACTCTCAACCGGAAGCGACCGTCCACCTGGAGGACTGCATCGAGCACTAGGGGGATCACCCAGGACAGAGTGCCAACCATATCTGGGCAAACATACATACATACATACATTCATACATACACACACCAGGGTCATTTTAGAGTATCCAACCCACCTGATCTCCATGTTTTTGGACTGTGGGAGGAAACCGGAGACCCCGGAAGAAACCCACGCAGACACGGGGAGAACATGGAAACTCTGCTCAGATGTGGACTTGAACCCAAGACCTCAGCGCTGAGAGGGGAATGTGCTAACCACTAAGCCACCGTGCCGCCCAAATATCACAATGTTTTAACTCTAATCTTAGACACTGTCAACTGTACTCCCTTACACTACTTTACACTAAAGTGAAAGAGCCTAATGACTGAAGATAGACTACAATACTGGCATCTAGTGGTCTGGGGTTTAACCATCACATCACCATCTACTATCAAACTTTGCATGTAAACTGCTAATTAAAGACTGCAAGTGTGTTTTTGAGAATGTATACATCACAAACAAGCGTTTCAATATTTTCTTATAATACTATAAGTGAAACAAAATAAGCAATATAAAGTAACTATCTTTGGTTTCTTAAACGATTCCTGAGTAATGAAGGGACAGTGCTCAGGTTTGCATGCACAGTTCAGATGAAAATGCGACTAAGACGTAACTGGAAGTAGCCATGTAAACACTGTTCTTCAATTATGAAAAAGTAATTGCATTCATTTGGATTATAAGCTTAATCACTTGAAAATATGTGGACTCCCATTATCTTCTTTACATTATTTCGACAGTACAGATGACCTGTCATTGCATTAATTGCATTGCTCTGCTATTTCAAGGAACCTGCCAGGAGCTGAAACAGAGGAACTAACAATTCAGCTGGAAAAATAACCCAATAACCCAAGAAAGCCATATCATCTAATACACTGATATATTATTATATATACACACCAGTGATTTTTCATATCTTCAGCATGAGCTAATTAGAATGTTCTAGTCATAAACCGGCAATGTGCAGACTAGAACTGGGGACATTATGGTAAGCCTATGAAAATATCAAAATATTTCAATGACTTCACTTGTGAATCATTATGATATTGGCCTTCCCCATACTAATATTGCACAAGCATGCAATATGCATATGAGGTTTGGTTAAAAAATAATAATAATGTAGACCCATCTTATGCAATATAATTCTAACATTCAGTGTGATGCTACCACAATATGTACTAACACAGTTATAAGCTCCTCGGACAAAATATGTCACCTTGTGTGTTTAAGGTTGCAGTTACTTCAGGCCCCTGCAGTGGGTGCTGCACAAGGATGATCAGGCTATAAATACCTGCAGGGTGTGTGACAGAATTCAGGATATTAAGTAGAGGTGGTAAAGTGCAGTGAATGTCTCATTTGATGTGTGGAAAATGGGTCACAAAACAGATGTTAATGACTGACAAAACAAAGTCATTGCATTTGGGCGCCAAAGACCAAAGTGTGAAGGAAGTAGCTGAATTTGCAGATGTACAAAAGCTTACGGTCATACCAGTTTACGAGCAGTGCCAAAAATCTCAGTCTACAGGAAATTCTCTTGAGAATTGTAGCTAAACATGAAACGGACACAAAGGGACCTCCAGTGGGTTTCACGACTTGAATTCCCTTCACTTCCAGGCATGAATTGCTGCTAGAAGTCAGTGCAAGTCATTCACAAACAATTTCTGAAAGAATTCTCTGCATACCATGAACATATAAAGCAGAGTTGACATGGAAGAGGCCTTCATATCCGGGTGTGCTCTCAGCCACAATTTGGAGGAAAATTCCCTGTAGACTAGAATTTATTCCACTGCTGGTAGACCCCGTAGTTTCGGGGCAGCCATGGCCTAGTGGTAAGTATCTGGTCTTGTGACCAGAAGGTTGCCGGTTCGATCCTCAGACAGGACATGACTGAAGTGCCCTTCGAGCACAAATTCTCACAGCCTAATGTGTTCACTAGTGTGTGTGTGTGTGTGTGTTTCACTGCACGAATGGGTTAAATGCGGAGGTCAAATTCAGTTGTGTGAAAAATCACATCGACAAAAAGGTGAATCTTAATCTTAATAAGTTTCCATACACTCACTAATTCAGCTACTTCCTTCACACTCTTGCCTTTGGTGCCCCAATAGAATGACTCCTTTTTGCCAAACATTAACATCTGCTTTGTGACCCATTTTCCAAACATCGAACAAGACATTCACTGCACTGCACCGTTTTCAATCTATGAGTCCTGTTGCAAACCCCGCAGATATTTATACTGTAGCTCAATCATCCTTGTGGAATGCCTTCTGCAGGAGCCTGAAGTTACTACCACCTTGAACACACAAGGCTAATTTTTTTGTTCAGGAAGCTTATGAGACTGTTTTATACTAAACTATGGTGTTAATTCTCTTCATGTTGGCACATTTTACACCCTCTTCCCTACATCTAAACACTAGAATACTGGCATTATGACTTTTACATGGTTCAGTTTTCGAGTCAATGGAACTATCACTTAAATCCAAGTCATCCACTTTAATCCTATTACTCTGTACACGGAAATGTGCTCAGTTATATGGTATACGATAGTCATAGTCCTGCTAGAAATCTCTCAAATTAGGTGTCTTCAATAAATATTCAGTGCATTAAAAAGGCAAACAAATCTAATGCGAGAAAGGGCTGATTTGATCTTGCTTCACAGAGCTGATCTCAACGGTAGAGGAGGAAATTAGGAGCTGCTACGTGAATTCTTGCTCCGTCTGCACAAATTCAACTGCCTGTTCTGTGACCTAAATAACAAAAGGAACTGAGAAAGACAAAACTGACTATTGATAATCCCCTGAAACTGGGCCTTAAAGCACAGCAACAGATGGGGAGCACATCATGTGGTATGCAACAATGCATAAATCTGCTTCCACACTTCCATCCCACAAGTCATAGTTTAAAGTTTATGATGGACTAATTGGAGCAGATCTCTGGGGTTTCGGTGCCAGAAAGGATGTACTGTCATCTTGTGGGGGGAAAAAAGTGCACCAATTTACATCTCAATCATACTGTGCTTTTGTGGGGATTGCAGGAAAGCCTATAAAAAGTCAGCATATGTTGGCACCTAAGGCTTAAGAAAGAGTAAATTGGATGTGCTTTGGTTTGAGCGTGTTGCCTCACGAGCTAGTAAAACGAGGGCTGAAGTTTCAGCTTGGGTGATCAGCCTGGGGAACGCTGTAACATGCTGCATTTTTCATACTCCTCATTGACTTCATATACACGCAACATACAAAAAAAGACAGCTACAGGACAATGAAAGGATTAAAAAAAAATAAAAACCTTAAGACCCTAGCTTCTATATACTCATCATGCAAGGCATTCAACCTAGGCCTCAAAGACCCCCAACAGAGTTCACATCTCTAGACTATTCTACCTCAGGTATGTTTGGAGGTGGAATACATCAAAAGACCCCTGCTGCAACAAACCCCTGGTGGGCAAGAAAGGGTTTAATTTATAGTTCATCTGGATATCAGGATTGGAACAGATACTTAAAAAAATTACTTTACTCAAAGTGTAATGAGATTACCAATTACTTCCTGGAAAAAGCAGTCTCATTACTCTATTTCTTAGTTAGGCATACAAATCACAAGATAACTTCAATAGATGTTTTGGAACAAGTCTAAAAATGCGTGTCACTATCCCTGCCTTTTCTCTGAGCAAGATAGCCGGTTATGCTGGATTAAATTTCTGAATGGTTGATCCTATTGGGAAACCTAGGAACCAGTTAATGGACTTGGAATAAACTTCTTATGAATAAACAGCTGTGACAAGCCAGGCCTGTTTACATGATGCTGGGTCTTCTCTGGCATTGGGATTTTTAAACAGTTTCTTATTAGCACAACTGGACAGATTGTTCACCACAATTATGGTTCATAATCACAATCAAAGTTCACAGTTAGCCGTGTTAGAAAATAATCACATATAAGGATAGGAGTGGATGATCTGTACAAAGAATTTGTGTTTTAAAGGAGCAGTCCATCATATTTGCCACAAATAGAAGTAGACAATACTTAAAGTGATCATTCATTTTTATATATATATATATATATATAAAATAACTCACGAGATGAAGAATCAAATCCAAATTAATGAACTACTTTAGGCTCCATAGAGAGGATCCCCCACATGGGAGCAGCCATGTTTAAAATGGGTTTAGTATACAGTATGATGAATTCACTTGATGTCACGACAATAAACCCTAATTCTGGGTGGACAACAGTCCCCCGAAAGGCTTACAGATTAGAAACAATTAACGATCAAGAAAATTTTATGTGAATAATAATAAATTAAATTAATTGTTAGTTTTTTCCACAAAACTTGGTTGTTTTATGTTGGCTGGCAGCCTTTACCCAGCCGGGTTGCTAAGCCACAATTTCTAAGCAAATTCCAAGTATATTCTGCTCCACACCATTCTCATCTATTAACCGTTATCTGTTAACAAGCACCTGAAAAGGAAGCACGTTGTAGCTGATTGTGACAATGATGAAGAGGGACCGTCATCTCAGTAAGCTAAGTTGCTAGTTAGCTGCTAAAATTAGCGTAAACAGAGTTAACTTGCTGCTTACTCATATTTATAGCTGTAAAAGTTAACATTAGCGATGAGGATTTGATTCATTAGCCTTAGCACACATTCATGTGTTTTCTGTAACGTTATAACAGTCATGTGTTTGAATAGCAATGCTAATGTTTTCTAACTTTATGTTTCAGTGCTACGTTTACACTTTATGCTAAACAGTTAAATAATTGTTTGTTGCAACAAGCTGCATATTTCATTAAAGGTTTAATTAACTATTATCTTAATTGTTTTTATTTTTAGTTAGCATAGAGCGGAAATCTAATGATGGTTATAAACAGCTGCATTCTAGTGCAATAAGCTCTGTTTTATATTCAATCAACGTATGATCCGATTAGTCGACTAATCTTACAAAAATAATCGGTGATTAGTCGACTATAAAAATAATCGTTTGTGGCAGCCCTACTGTGATGCACATTAATTGTCAGTATAAAGGCTGTTTCATAACAAAGACACATTGGATTGCTCCTTTGGCAGTTCTGTATTGACTAGAGACACCTGCAAACATTGTAATACCACCATCACCAAAGGCTTGTTTGGTGACAACAGTGGCTGATGCATAGCGTCTCCTTCACGTCTCCAACATCATTGGCTGCCATCATATCTGCTCAGCATCAACTGACTTTCATCAGTGAATAGCACTGAGGCTTACTGGTCTCTTGTCCAGCATAAATACTCCCCAATCCATGCAAGACGATGACGCCTGTTCCTGGTGGTGTGATCAGGTACCCTTGCAGGTCATCTAGCACACAGACCACACTGATGTAAACAGTTTTGAATGGTCTGACGTGACACTTGGGTACACACACACACACACTACAATAATGTCTAGTTTATTTGTAAACATGCCTAAATATCAAATATGGAGATACACTGAGATAGACATGTTTTTCAGCATCATTAGTTGTGCTCTCTTCTAGCTCTTCATTAATGGTCAGTATCACATGAACACTGTCAAGCAGGTATTTTAACACACTAGTGTGAAATAGTTGAATGTAAATAAGGCAAAAATACATCAGATAAAAAGTAAAAAAAAAAAAAGAAAAAAAAAAAAAGAAACCATTCTGTAATGTGCTCCTGCTTTCTTTACTGCAACACAACCAACATTAAGAGACCCTTACCTGCCAACATTAAGAGATATTCAGGTGTATTCTTACCAGGAGGAAGTGTCTCCATGCTATGCACTCTGTCATCCGAATTGATGTGTGTTTGAATTCTGTTTGAATTTAGCCCACTCCAGTCATCCTGTTAAACAAAAGAACAGAAGATCTTTAGCATGTCAGTGAAAATGATGCATTTTAGTCTAATGTTATCAGTACAATCAAATTAGATGCTAAATAATTAGGAACAGCTATACTTAACACATTTCAAATAGAACCAAAAGCACTATACTGTGGGGGAAAATAAATCAATAAAGCACAAAGTAAGACTGCACTTAAAATGAAAAGATTTCATAGAAAGAAGTATGTCTGCAAAAGTAAACACAGTTACAGCAGTGAATTCATAAAAAATTATATCTCCCAGCCCCTATAGTATACGTACAACTTAACATGCAGATCCTCTGAAGCTAAGCAGGCCTGGGTCTGGTGAGTACTTGGATGGGAGACCACAGAAAGCCTTGTGCCTGAAGTAGTGTTGGTGGGGACAACAGGAGGCACTATTGGTGCTTTGAATGTTTAGAAGAGTGCTATAAACATGTACATGAACTTGAGTTGCTATCTGAACACTGTTGTGACAGGGTGTTAAACATATTTGCTAATTTTTGATTCATTAAATAGTAAAACAATTTCTCACAGGTATTCAGATTCAAATAATAAGCAGACAGACTTTTAATAAAGTGATTAATATATATGTTTTAAAGATTTAAAAACAGGTCCTCATTAGCCCTCTGAGGCATCAGCTCAAGACCAATGCAATCATGCCAGGACAGGAATAATAGCTCAAGTTCTCATTAGCAATTTAGCTCACACTTTTAAAAAAAATTGCAGTCTATCAGTAGTTTTCAGGTAATCCAGCACAGACGCAAAGTCTACGAGTACAAAAACAAAGCCATGAGTCCGCTTCACACTGATCTACTTCTGTTCCTGAGATGAAAGTTTACTGAGCTTGTTGAAGTGTGATTTAAAAGTCAAATCAGAGAGAAGTTCCTCACTTCAGTGCTGATCTCTAGAGTCTCAATCCCAGGATTTGTTTAATGTTTTTCTCTTTCTTTACCTCTGTGCAACAAGGCAAATTTCTCAACCTTTATTTGGGTTTATCAGGTTAATGCTTATGCCAATAGAGTGTTCACATTTATCATAACTTCCATAAGATTTCATGATTAGATGATGGCGTTATGGGACAGCATCTGGGAAAGTGGGGCCCAAAGCACTGGCTGGGAAATAACATAATTCAGCCCAGATTTCAAGAAGATTAAAGGTTCTTTATATAATCTTCTCTGCTCCTAGATGTCGCACTAGTGCACCAGCATCTCACACCAAAACAAAAGCTGCATCCTACAAACTAAGCAGAGGAGGTAGGTGAACATGGTTAGAATACGCTGTATTCATCAAGCAGTGAACAAAAAATACCCAAATTGCATAATGAAGAGACATTTTGACGTATGCAACAACAGTACACTGCTATCCCATGATTCAACAGTAACTGCAGAAGCATTCAAAGCTGAGGATAAAAACTGTGGAAAATAGGGAGTCTGCTACAACCAGGGGAAAAATCATTCTATCTAGATTATGTATAAAACCAAGTACCGTTATGAGCAGCATAACGGAAAACACTGAACATATTTTATCTGGTTTTTTTTTTTTTTTAAATGTCAAGACAACTTAAGTTTTTATGGCTAGCAATGAATGTTAGCTGACATAATATTAGCTAGCTAGTTAGCCAGTCAAGCTAACTGTTGTAATGACAACACAAAACCAAAGTAGGTTTTACAGGCAGTAACATAATAAAACAATGTGTGTTTTTGGATAAAATAGCTTTTGTTTGTAAACAGGACTTTTAACAAATAGTGGAACTTTTACAATGACGGTGGAACATTGGTAAGATGGTGGACGCAGTGATTCAATGGTTGTGTGGGTACCACACACACCCAGTAAAAAAAAAAAAAAGCCTACTGCTTTACTGGTTGAGTGGTGTGTATATGTACTGTCAAAGTGTCACATGCAGCAAATTTTTTTTAAAACATCAGCCACGCCAACTTCCTTCCATTTACGTTCTCAGCACTTTGTTGTGAAGCCCTGAGAAATGTGGGAAGGGCCAACATTTCCACAGGGAAGGACTACAATGCATGTGCAGACAGACCGGCTATGAAAACAAAGAGCACACACAGAGGGTGTGGGCTGAGGACACCTTTACTCAACTATATCTTTAGAAAAAAGTAGTCGTTTATCACATTTAAGAAGAACAAAACTCAAACTCACAATATAATGCATAATAATAAAATCCTTTTTTTTTTCAATTTCCCAATTCTGACTAAATGATCTGAACATTAACATTTCAGATTCACTGGATTGGGACTATTTACTACCAGCTGTGCTTCTGTTCTTGTGGAATATCTTGGCTTTTGTGTATGAGTGTGCTTTGAAGAAAAGCTGGCAAAATATTTAGCATAATTCTGGGTTTATTATGCCTTGTCAATGTGAGAAGGAATACTAAAACACTTAGTAAATACAGCTGTTCAAGTGACAGTGCAGATTTTGAGCTCTTGAGAAAATGTGGTGAGTTTTCAAAATGAGTAAATACAACTAAAGATTCAGGAAACAATCCATTTCTCTTACTTTAGTATTTGTAGACATGTTTAAATGAACATTTCAAAATGAACATTTTTGTTTGTTCTATAAACTACAGACAGTTCTCTTGACTCTTCAGAGCATTTATTTGAAGCAATGTTCCAGCTGGTCAAAGGAAAAAAAATCCATCCATCATCCATTCATCTTCCGCTTATCCATATCCGGATGGCAGGGGTAGCAACCCAAGCAAAGTAGACCAGATGTTCCTCTCCCCTGCCACCTCTTCTAGCTCATATGGGAGGATTCCAAGGTGTTCCCAGGCCAGCTGAGAGATATATCTCCTGCGTCTTCCCCGGGGTCTCCTCCCAGTTGGACATGCCTGGAACACCTCACAAGTGAGGCATCCTAATCAGGTGCCTGAACAACCTCAACTGGCCCCTTTCGATATGGAGGACTGAGGTCTCCGATTTGGAGGGTGCTTTCAAATCTTGAATAAATGAATGACAGAGAAAGCTCATCTTCATTTGATTCATCTTTAACACTACAACACTAATGTTTAAACTTAAAACACTGGAAATCTGGAGTTTTTAATGGAATAACCCTGATTTTGTATGCCTTCCTTACACACTGCTGTTGGATGACTTTATGCCACTCCTGGCACATTCAAATGTAAATTAAAATTATTACCCCTTGAAGGTCTGGATTTGGAATCATACTCAAAATCTCATACCACCCTCATGGAGCAGGAACATGGATATTAGTGGCCTGCTGGAGGTCATTTTGCAGGGCTCTGGCTCTGCTCCTCCTGTTCCTCCTTGCACAAAGGAGGAGGTGGAGGTCGTCCGGTGATTATAGGTACAAGGACGAG
>BRDA01062488.1:0-13746 GCA_036984385.1 Crenuchus spilurus | reverse complement strand
CTGTTCACTCTACACTACACCTCCCAGAATGCGCTTCCTCTACTAACTTCACTTCCTCTGCTTTACTCACCTATTTTCCATATCGGTAATCATGGTGTTTGGTATATAGCTACCACAGGCGGTTCAGTCTTCGCTTGGCATTTCTCCCATCTACACTCATACACACAGCCCCCTCTCACTTCTCTGTTAGGTTCATCTTGTATTCAGGTTTGGGTTTTTCCTTGTTTCTGTTTTGGGTCATCTTTGTCTTTTCTTATGTCAAGTTCAGTGTATTTTCCGAGTTCAGAGTTATTCCAAGTCCAGAGTATTATTTTTGAGTCGGGCTTTGTTTAATTTCTGCCATGGTTTTGAGTCAGGCTTTGTGTATGTTCTGCCATGGTTTTTTGAGTCAGGCCTTGTGTATGTTCTGCCATGGTTTTTTGAGTGAGGCCTTGTGTATGTTCTGCCATGCTTGAGTTAGTCTTTATGCTAAGGTTTTGAGTAAGGCCTTGCAATGTTCTTTGTAGTCTATGTTTATTAAGACAACATAAAAGGTCAACCAATATCCAAACTTAAGATTGCATATCCCTGAGAAAACCATTATTGAAATGATGTCATTTCTAATATAAAATAACAAGGTGAGCTACTGAGAAAAGTGCCTTCAGGGACTACTTTCACTTCAGCATTTGTAAACATCACATGCCAGACTCCAAGTCACTGTATATAAGGTACCAGGCAATGAAAGTGAGCATAATACTCTTTACAGCACCATGCAATGTCCAATCTATGACCTGATGTGAGGAAATTTCATTTAAGACATTTGCACAGGAAGAAGTACAAAGGATTCTTCTTTTGATTTTCATTGTATGTAATTATGCTTTCATTACATTTTCTGATCGTTTTATCCAAATACAGGGAAAAGTGATGGAAAATTCCTCTAAAGAGTTCATGTTTGTGCTTCATGGACTGAACGACACAAGAACAAACAAACTCGTTTACTTTGCATTTGGTCTTGTTTTGTATACTGTGACTGTAATTGTAAATTTGACACTAATTGTTACCATAGTTCTGAACAAAACTCTTCATGACCCCATGTATCTGTTTATATGTAGTCTGTTTGTTAATGGACTATGTGGGGCTTCTGCTTTCTATCCAAAGGTTCTTACTGATCTTTATTCAGGCACTAATATGATCTCATATGCAGCATGTCTGTCACAAATACTGATGGTTTACTGCTATATTTTCTGTGAAATCACATGTCTAACAGTCATGGCATATGACAGATATCTAGCCATTTGTAAACCTTTGGAATATCACTCTATGACGACACACCAGAAAGTGATGAAGCTGCTGTTTTTTACCTGGTTTTTCTCCTATCTTGAAACAATTGTTGGGATTGCACTGACTATGCGACTACCTTTATGTGGTAATGGTATTGATAAAATTTACTGTTTTAATTGGGATGTTGTAAAGCTTTCCTGCATAGACTTCACACTGAACAATTTGTATGGGTATATTCTAATATTTTTTCATGTTTGTCAGGCTGTGTTCATCACTATGTCATACATTCAGATCATTAGATCTTCTTTGAAGTCAAAGACAGAACAAATTAAATTCATGCAGACATGCATTCCTCATTTAGTCACTCTCATTAACTTTGCCTTTTCAATGCTGTCTGATACTTTGTGTGCTCGCTATGGACAAGGTCAGGAACTGCAAGTTCTGCGCAACATCTTGGGGATGGAGTATCTTGTTGTCCCTCCTCTCCTAAATCCCCTCATATATGGAATACGAATGACACAGATTCGTAGCAGTTTCATGAAATCTTACAGCCAAAAAAATACATCAGTAGGGCACAAGGGATAGAATCTGTGAAAAAAAAATTGTATTCATTTAATTTTGTACTAATCCCTATTTGTTACAATTAAGCAAAAGTTTATAAAAGAATATGATGCTGTTGCCTGACAAATTACTGAATTACATGTGAATGATTTTTTGTTTTGTTTCTGGCAATGACAAATCACAGAATTAAAAAACAAGTAAGCAAGGTGTGGGTTTTAAATTAATAAACAATTAAATAAGTATCAATGTGTTACACTTGATATTCAGTATATAAACCATTGTGTTTTCAAAAATGACCTGCCACTATGTGTGCCAGTAGAGAAAACCAAACTTGAAAACATTTGATGTTTTTTCAGAATGACTTGCTATTTCCTATGAAGGACCAAAAATGACAAAAGTATAAATAAATAAATGAATACATAAATAAATAAATGGAGGAATAAATTGTGCTTTTAGAATGAGGTTAGGACCGCCCACTCAATTAACATACGGTTTGAAGAAAAGTAAATGCACACGAGTTGAAATACATAAATAAATAAATGTAGGGATGTGGAAATACATAAATAAATAAATGTAAACATGTTAAATACATAAATAAATAAATGTAGACATGTTAAATACATAAATAAAGTAAAAACATTTACTATTAGTATATACACTTTTTCATGAAAAAAATATCTATTTATTTTATACTTTTGTCATTTTTGGTCCTCCATAATTTCCAGACCATCCATCTATCCATTATCACATCACTTCATCCTTATCAGGGTTGTGGTTTATGTCCAAACCAAAATTCAGCAAAATTACTTATATAACTCTGAGATTTTATCCTACACACAAAATGAAAGATGCCCTGGAAATCTTACATGGTCTACTTTATATATATATATATATATATATATAGATTGAATCTAAATATATTTTAGATATTTGTGAGAAGAGCTTACATATGCAGACAGTTTTTTTCAGAGTAAGTTAGACAGCTGTGCATTTTTCCCACCTGTCTGACATTCATATGATAATTACATAGTAATTCTGGATATTCCATTGATGGACTACCAGCCATGGAATGTGTAGAATGTGCAAAGACCCCTCATCAAATGAAAGAGCTCTTACCTGAACAAAGATCTCTTACCTTGAGTGTTCACATTTATCTCATAAATGTTCAATCTACAAACCACTGAATGAGCAAAACATGTCAACTCAAATATCTTAAGCTTTAGAAATAAAACCACATACAATTTCTAAAAACTGTAATGACCAGAGTGTAGTCAACAGCTAATGATACATAATTCTGAGTTCAAATGTCTTTGCTAGAAATGTTGAGTGTTTTTTTCCCAATATATCAGCACATCTGAAAATAGATTTTTGTGAAGTCTAAGTTTAAAGAAGATTTAATCAAAATGTAGATTTATGACACTGTTAGTGTTTTGACACAGTTGTTGCTGAGTTTGTGATGAACCAAAGCCTGTGTAACACTTTGGAAAAACTATATTAGATGAGTGTGATTAGTAAAAATATTAAAAGCATGTAATGTTACATCAGAGTGTCTGAAAAACCCTCAGAAAGTTAAATCCTGCATTGATTAAAGGGGTTTTAATGCCATCAGTATCAAAAATAGATACCTATATATATAGTACTGGCAGCCATTGTGCAGGTCTGTAATGCAAACATATTCACTAAATTAGACATACAGAGTGCTTGTAACCTAGTCCGCATAAGGTAGGGAGATGAGAAAAGACTGCCTTTATGACTTCTGGTCACTACGAGTATCAAGTTATGGTGTAGGAACTTATAAATGCATCTTTGTTATTCCAATCCTTCATAAATCAGGTCTTGAGAGGTATGCTAAATATATCATCAATGAGAAGGAAGACACCATAGGTGCTGCCAAGGTGGGAGCAGTCACTAACTGGCCACCCTTGTGGAATGTGAAACCACAATAGTGTTTTCTTGGCTTTGCAAACATTTACAGAAGACTCATTAAACACTAGAGTACCATCACAGCCCCTCTGCTTTCAACTCAAAGCTCATCAGCCTAAAGTGGAGTACGGATGCCTCAGTCTCTGCCAGTGTAGTGTCAAATATTAGTCATACACAAGCATAAATAAAGATAATAAGCTTTACTAAAGCGAGGAGCAAACACAATTGTAGTCAAAATCAGCCAAATTCAATTACCAGATCAATGGAGATGTCCATTTGTGATTGGCTGAGGGAGAAGCACATCTGACTGAGGCATTCTGGGAATTGGAGATTGAGAGAGAAGAGTTGCCGACAGGCGGCATGACAGCTGCTCTTGAACTGAGATCATACGTGTTCCTATCCTTAAATATATTGATCCAAATAAACCATTTGTAGTAGAGGTGGCTGCTTCCAAATTCACCTTCAGCTTCAGATACTACCCCGGTATCATGGTGAGCCCAAAAATTACATACATGCCCATTTTGTTCTCAAAAACAGGTAAATTCTGGTGGGCCAGTCTTCGAGATGATATCACCCGGTTTGGCCAAACATGACCAGTATATGTAGAAAGTAAAACCCTGCCCACCCTTCCAGCTGGCAAATTAATTCCTCTTCCTGTATATGGAACTATGGTCTTATATAGCTGAGGATTGTATTACTGACCTGCCACCTTCCTTGTTATAGATTACTTTATGAAGGCCTGCCCATTGATCTTATTAACACAGTAATAGGAACTTTGCACTCATGAAAACTAGTGAGAGATGTCTCTAAAGTCCCCAGAACAACTGCTAAGACACTAGTAAATGACGTAGCCAAGTCAGGAACTGTTGTCTCAAAAAAGACAATCACTAGAGTCCTGCACAGAAATTAATTGCAAGCTTGCAGACCAAGAAAAACTCAAATTCTGCAGAAAAGACCTTCAAGCCAAACTGAAGTATACTAAGGACAACCTGAAAAAAGATTATGCATACTGAAAGCATGTCTTTTGGTCAGATGATGCAAAACAAGAGCTCTTTGCTCATAGAGATGTTTGGAGGAAAAAGATGGAGAGGCTATAACCAGGAGCATAGCACCAAATTCTGGGCCCTGTGCACAAGAAATGCTCACGGGGCCCCTCAACCAAGCCACCTCTTATTGACATTTAGTGGTCATTCTAGGTTTTGGTGCAGGTTCAATGGTGCACTGGGCATATGCGCTTCGTGATCGCAACTGAATTCCTGTTAATAAGTTAACTGCCTGTTCAATACCGCCCTATTCATAAGCAAAATTGTGAATGCTAAAAAAACATCGCAGGTGCTTTCAAAGGGAATTCATTTTCAATCGCGAAGCGCGTATGCCCAGTGCGCCATTGAACCTGCATCGCACAATAGCAACTCCCTGCTGCACTGACAGTACAGATAAACGTATTGTACATAAATATGTATGTACAGTGGGTCCAGAAAGTATTCATACCCCTTGAACTTATTCACATTTAGTCAACTTACAACCACAAACATAAATGTATTTTATTGAGATTTTAAATAATAGACCAACACAACGTACCACATAATTGTGAAGTGGAATGGCAATGATACATGGTTTTAAAAATTTTAATCAAATAAAAATCTTAAAAGTGTGAAGTCAATAAGTATTCAACCCCTGTACTCTGATACCTCTAAACAAAATCCAGTGCAGTCAGTTACCCTCAGAAGTCACAATTAGTTAAGAGTCCAGCTGTGTGTAATTTAGTCTCAGTATAAATACACATGTTCTGTGAAGGCCTCAGTGGTTTGTTAGAAAACACTATTGAATTGAACTGCAAACCTACCAAGACATGGCCGTCCACCTAAACTGACAGACCAAGCAAGGAGAGCACTGGTCAGAGATGCAGCCAAGAGGCAAATGGTCACTCTGGAGGAGCTGCAGAAATCCACAGCTCAGGTGGGAGAATCTGTACACAGGGCAACTATAAGTCTGCACTCCACAAATCTGGCCTTTATGGAAGAGTGGCAAGAAGAAAACTATTGTTGAAAGAAAGACATAAGTACTACTCTTTACAAGCTTACATGGCTTCTGGCAAACTGTAAACAGCACTTCTTATGTTTTTTTTTCAACAATAGTTTTCTTCTTGCCACTCTTCCATAAAGGCCAGATTTGTGGAGTGATATGATAAAGTGATATTTGTGGATATATATATATATACACACACACAGTATATATGTACACACGCACACGCACACACACACACACACATGTGCCATTAAAAACTCAATACACACTACACATACAATTTTTCTTAATTTTAAACTGCACTGTAAGAATGTTGGTGTTTGATGAAAATGTTTTTCCATCAGAAATAAAGAGTCAAGTTTGAGTTCTTTCAGTTTTAATAAAAAATAAAATGAAAAGAAAATAAATGTTCTGGTAAAATAAATGTAAAAAAAGAATTTGGAATGCAGTCCATCAGAGAGAGAGAATTAAGATGGTGCCAAATCAGGCTGAGAGCAGTCTTTAAGGAACAATTAAAGTTAAATTTAAGTTAAATTTGGCTGGGTTAAATTGGGCTGGGTGGCCTCATGTGTAGCTAACCCATCTTGACTGCGTGTCTTCACTCGACCTGATTCCTCAGCTTGAACTGTGTAAGATCATTTGAAGATGAGTTTTTAATGGCTACAACTGACGTGTTGGTTGATATCTGTTTAGCCAATAGAAACAAGCTTTTTTCTGCCACTGGCTACAGGCTTATCTAAGAGACCAAGACAAAGTAGCTGTGTGTATAATGTGTGTATATGGAATATTAAGTGTTTTTAATGATTTGGGTTAAGCTGAGATGTGTGGAAATCTGTGTGAGAGTTACAGTTTATAATTTCTGTGTCTGATAATGAGGTATGTTTTCTATTTTGGACTCCAAAGAAATCTTGGAAGACAAAACGACTTGGTTAGCAAGCAAGCTAGCACTTTCCAGCGTAAAGCTTAACATGTTAAGTGGATAACTTTAAGACCTACAAAGTAATATATTGTAAATAGATAAACCTGTTGGTTATATGAAACTAAATGTTATATTAACTACACACACAGAATTATATATATTGAAGAAAGTCAAAAGGAGAAGATTATTGGTTTCTGATTAATAAAGTTAAGTTTTCCTGATTGTATATGTAAAGCACCATTGGATTGCTGCTTAATTACAATCAAGCCATCTTCTATATTATAGAAGAATTGTTGGGTTAATCAGATATATTTAATATCAGTAAAGGTCCTGTTTTGTGCTGATATCAGGGAATATAAAACTTAAACTTTCACAATTAAATTTTTTATAGAATTATAAACAGTGGCAGGATATATTTTTAGTATGTGGTACTAAATATCTGGAGCTAAAGTTATGAAAATGAATGACATCCATTTGCTAAAGCAAACTTTTATTGGCAAAAGAAAATCCAAAGCATGGAACAAACCTTCAATATTGCCACAAATAAATATTTGATGTACTTACTCTATAAACACTATAAAGAAAATAATTCTTATAATTCTTCCTTTGGTTTTCAAAACTATAATTTATCCAAAATATATCTGCGCTTTGCACCATTTTTAATAACAAAATGAAGTGCTTTCTTTCATACGTTTCTTTCAAAAGTCACACGCTGCCTGACCATAGTTAAACATGATGTAATGCAAAGGAAAATACAAAATAAATACTTAACATTTCACCATTTCTCGCTAATGACGATACATCTCTTGGTTTAAAAATGTAATAAAAGATCCTGCAGTGTTACAGAAGCAAATTCAAATATGAAAACGGCTGCAATAGTTTTATTGCAAATATGAACTGTGCAAGCCACCTGTACACACACAATTACACATTACCACAGACAGAACTCTTCAGTGTTTAAAATGGATTAACTGAGTAGAAATGATGTGTAGCAGTAAAGGAGGTGGATTTCAATTTTCAATATGAAATTATTACAAGTAACCACTGTTAAACCCTGCAGAAAGACAATGCAGTCTCATTTAACAAGAAAACATCTCCATCTGTTAATAAAATTCAACATTTGCCGCAAGAGTATTTTGCCATGTTGCCCTTTCTGCTGTTCCAAGACAACAGTACACACAAAAGTATTGGCATTGTTATCTTGATTTGTCTCTTTTTATATCATAGAATGTACATCACATAGAGAAGATTTGTTTATTGTCTAATGACATTTTACATGCAAACATGTAATCGACTCTGCAATGACCATATCAAAGATCTGTTGCATTATTACCGCCAAAATACCCAACAGTTCTTAACCATGTTCAGACATACTGACCATTCCATGGGCAGTACATGTACTTTTCATAAAGGCTTTGATTTGCTTTGATTTTGCATATTTATCCATTTTCTAAGCAAGTGCAATTACAATGGGAGACATTGTTTGTGCACAGAGATAAACAAAACTAAAGCTTAATATGGTGATTAACTCAAAATATAAATCAACAAAAATAAGCATACATTCAATTTATTTCATCCACAACAGAAAAGCTTAATCTGTGCAGTTTTTTGATAGCTTTCTAGAGGGCACCATGTTCTCCTGACATTAGTTTGACACTTCTCAGGCATTATAACACTATTATAAAAGGTATTTCATTAATCAATCTAATTGTAATCCTAAATTTAATTGGAACTATTCAATTGAATCTAATTAGGCAGTCTTTTGTTAATCTGAATGTCAGAGGTTGAAAAATACCGATCTACACCATTAAAATAAGCCACAGCATGTAAGCATTAATTGTATTTATAATGGTAAATTGAAATGGCCACAAAAAATGGCCACAAACAAATTCCACTGCAGCATGCCTGCCCAAAAGTAGTTCATCAGTGACCATCTTGATTTGTTGGCTGAATAGTTGTACCCTTGACTGGACTATACAGAGCACACTATTGTAGCTTCATTCTACACTCTCAACTTTGACATTTCTAAAATGCTTCATGATCACTTGATCAAAATAGAACATGATGATGCAATGTAACTTCTTTGTGAAAGACATTCAAACCACTGGGGCCAAAAGATCTAGGCCACATTATACAATCAAGGAAACCAGCAACAGAAATAGTGAGTAATCTTCTAAACATTGGCATAGCATGACCATTTGAATGGGAATAAAATGAATTATTTGGCAAATGGATTAAAATAAATTTAGAAGAATATCACCATCACATCAGCACCAAGTCTTTCAGATATAATCTTCTACATTATCAATCCTTTTGGAAAACTTTATAAGCACATTTCTATAAAGTGACAAATTCACAGTGAGCTCTGTCAGCGATTAACTCTGCATTATTACATCTCTAAGGGCAACACAATGCAAAACGCAAGTGTTGACATTCCACACTATGGAAATTAAACAATGAATCCCCCTATATTTAACCTGAGGGAAGTTTAAAAAACAAACAAACAGCAACACATTAGCTCTATTTAGATTGAATTAAATGTGGTCTTGGGGTAATTTCTTCTTTTACAGGAACTCCTGTTTTTTTATTCGTACACCTGGATCTGCCATGTCTATTTCTCACCCTTCCACCTCTGAGACAACACAGATCAAATTACCTAATGATTTTTTTTTATCTCAGGGCTCAGCCAATCATTTCTGTCCTGTGCAGATGCAAACCTCCATGATTTTCTTGGCAAATGTAGTCTTGCACAAAAAGATTTTTAGCCATATTTAGTCACCTACTGCACAGATCCAACAAAATGAACCTTCACCCACACCAATCACAATCACTTTTTAATGATTTTGAAAAGCCGCTGAATAATCTACTTGGTGTCCATACACACTCTGGGAGATATGATGTGGAGAAAAAAGAAATGTAAATGGAAGAGAAAAGCTATGCTTATTAAAGAGGTGATTATAATCCCAGCTACAGGTACAAATCACTGTATCACTGAGAGCTCCTTAAAGATCTGATGGTAAATACTGTTAATCCAATAGACTGTAAATAATATTCAAACTAATAATAATAGAATAATAAAATAGACAACAGTTTTACTGACAATAAGAATAAATAAATAACAGTATGAGCAAATAAATAGTAAGCGTGATCATATGATCATGTGACATCTGCATTTGTTAATAAAAACAGAAGAAGACAAAAAAAAACAAACAAACAAAAAACAAAAAAACAAAAACGGCACCTCCAGAAACTCACTCCTCTAGTTAATTTGTGATGCATAAGTTTCTTCACTGAGATGTGCAAAATGTTTACTTACAGACGTGCCCCTATTAAGCTAATCCAATCCCAATATGGCTATTACGAAGAGGATAAATCCTACCCTGTTTAATAATAACTTATAATATTATATTATATAACACTAACTCATAATACTAATGATACATGAACCACAAAGGCAGAACCAAGCATGCTTGTTTGCTTGCTGCACCGACCTGCATTTTAAGAACTTTGCAGTAAAGAACATCAATTCACAGTGAGAAATAACATTCAGACTCTGGGATTCTATCAAAATGAAAAGACAATCGCTATAAACTACTAAACTGATCTCCAAATCAGATTGTTCTTCTCAGGTTCCAGATACTCTTCCACCAGAGCAGAGGTCACTTTCTTTAACTCGTCTTCAAGGCTGGAGATATCACTGCAAAACCAAACAAAATGCACCAATTTTTTATTTAAATGTCCGTACAACTTTTAAACTGCAATTTCTTTTTAAAAACAATAAAGAAAACAGAGATACACACTTCTTATTGTTCCCTGAATTGAGTAGGTTGGGTCTGACCAGACAATTAGGGCACAAGAAGACCTGAATTATGTTTTTATAATTTCATAATATCCAAAACTTCACCTGTCTTATGAAACTAATTATATTAACAAAGAGTATGTTTCCACTTTGCTGAAGTAACAGGTTGTACTCTTATGAGAAGACTTCATCCACATTAATCTGAAAGCCTTTCTCTCTGGCTCTCGTCGAAGACAGACACATTCTCCTCTCCTCCGCTCCTCACTATCTACCCTGCTTGCCCCTTTGTCTCATCTGCCAGGGCTTCACTCAGCAGTGACCTGCAAAACCATGGAATTGATTAAGTGGTCTCTCAATGCTATAGACACCATCTTCTCTACGAGAAGTCTGGGTTTGGGGGGGCCCACCTGTCCTGATGGGACGTTTGCTGCTGGATATGCAATGGATGCATGGGAGAAGTGGCGCATTGTATGTCTAGTGGCACCATCACTTGAGGACGCGCAAGATGTCTACCTATTCGGATTATTGGCGACAGGGATTCTGCTGATTGGCCTAGGTGGTCTCCTTGTGTACCAGGAAATTAGGAAAGTTGGCTTCCAACGATGATTGAAATGATGGGCAGGGCCCTCAATGCACAAGCTGAGTCTTCATGTGAAAATGGGTAACATCTCAGTGAAACTTGAGGCTCTGCTGTGGCGGACGGATTCTATTCAGAGATCCAGTGTAGTTCCCATATTGAAGGAGCTGCATGCAGCAAAGTGAAGATGTTTACCGGTACGTTATTTGGCTCCCTATCTCGGTGGTCTGACCTTGACTGCCCTGCCAAGAAATTCTTCCACAGGAGCTGTTGCCATGGTCCTGTTATCAAACAAGAGTTCTCACCTGAACAAAAACCTCTCACCTTGTGTGTTCACACCTATCTTCTAAATATTCAATCTAGGAACCAATTTTGAAACTCACATTTGTTAAGGTTTAGAAATAAAACCACAATTTAATTTGTAAAAACTAATGTCACCATTTATTCAGTTCTGAGCTCAAAAGTCTTGGCTAGAAATGTTTAGAGTGTGTTTTCACAATATATCAGCACATCTGAAAATCGTTTTTTGGAAAGTCTTAAGTCTAAGTAGATTTAATCAAAATATAGATTTATGACACTCTTACTGTTTTGACACTGTTGTTGCTGCATTTGTGCTTAACAAAAACCTGTGTAACACATGAAGGCATGTCAGATTACATCAGAGTGTTTGAAAAACCCTCAGACGCCAGGGGGTTAACTTATATTTCATTAGAATAAAAAAAAAATCATCCAAACATGCAGAGAAAAGGTACAATAGAAAGTGAGAAATCACTCTGCTACACAACCATTCTGAAAAACAGACACAAACCTCTTTCCGGGTGGTGCACAGTATTCCGTGTAGTATTTGATTTTGGGCTCTGTCCCACTAGTCCTAAGAGTGGCAACAATGCCATTGTGAAATGTGAATGTGACCATCTGGCTGCTTTTGGACACTGGGAGTACCTAAGTAAAAACAAACAATCATAATCATTATACAATTACTCAAGAGACCGTATCTACTGTGGTTAGAATATATCAAGGCAGATTATACATACAGATTTTTCATCAGGTTGGCTGCTATCGTAACCTGTAGTCACATCTCTTATGTGTGCGATGCTGTATCCACCACATATCTTTGGATAAGCACCTTCAAGTTCAAAGTTGCGCAAGCGGCTAAATATTCTTTTCACAGTAGGGGGGTCATTGCAGATAACATAGGAGGTTCTGGAAATGTGGTAGCCATAACTGGAAGAAATGAATATTAAAAAAAAAAAAAAAAAAAAAGACATTCATAATTCATAAAAACACAGTGCCACAACAAAACTTTTAAAAAGTTAAAAATTAATTGATGGCCATTTTTTTTAGTTTAAAAGGGTACGCGTTCATATTTTATATTTATTACACAAACGGATATTTCAAGTCTTTTGTTGTTTTAATGTTGATCAGTATGACTTATAGCTCATGACAATCAGATATCCACAATATCAAATTATTAGAATATTTCAATTAGTTTTTAGTAAATTACTATTTAAACAATAACATAAAAAGGCTTGAAATATGTCACTTTACATATAATAAATATAAAATTACAGTTTACAATTCTAAAATTAAATTATGAACAATAACAATATTCCCATTTATTAAGATGTGGTAGTAATACATAAAGTTTGCAAATATAAAAGCAGCATTATTATTTCTCAAATGAAAAAAATTCCTAGGAATGTTGGATTATGTTAATATTTAATATTATGTTTTAATGATATGATTTTGTTCCAGCAATTACACTGTCGCTTAATAGCAAAAAAAACCAAATAACTGATCTCAATTAAGTCAGACTTTGTGTTATTGGTGTGAGCCTGTGTCACTATGCAGTGATGGCACCCATAACAGAGGATGATACTCAAAATGATCCATCTGTCCACAGCAGACATTGAAATGTCATTGGACTACCGTATTTTCTTTTCATAGTTTGGCCGGGGGTGCGACTTATACTATGGAGCGACTTGTGTGAAATTATTAATACTGTGGCTACCCAGACGGCTCGCGAATAACTCCTCGAGAAGCCATTTATAGACGTGTGTTTTTATTGGTCAATCTCCAGCAATACAACACAACAGAGAGAATTAGACTAACATTCAAGCACTTACTCACACAGTTATGCATCTGATCTACCCCCCACACCAAGGGTGACTATCCTAAACTACACAAGCACTCACACATGCACACATTTATTCATACAACACAATACACCTAAAGCTTTTACCCCTACATGAACCCACAGAACAGTTACACTAACCCTCCCAAACCACCCCCAAACACCCCTGGGAATATGCAAAACAGCAAGTCGCCTATGGTAATGCGACGCCCCCTAGCACACCACAATACATTATTACTGGTATATCATTTTACATGTTATTTTCACATAAACCGCAAGAGGGCGCTCTAGGCCCGTGTTGATAATTTCAACATTGCAGTAACTTTTAAAAACAATGGGAAAACATGGGTAGGGGAAATTAGGTCACCATCATGCTTCCCGTCGCTGTATTCCTGGTAAAATGTATCTAGCACTGGAAGCGCAGATGCAACGAAATTTCTCGTCAGGGGAAAAATCCCCCTCTTGGCCGACGATGAGCTCCTATTGATACGCCAATTACATGACAGACTCTTCTGTGCAAAGTGAGGGAAGCCAGTTTCACAGAA
>BRDA01062487.1:0-11213 GCA_036984385.1 Crenuchus spilurus | reverse complement strand
CCATAAACAACCTCAATAAACACTATTAATCAGTAGAACAGGAGATATTAGTCTATAAACAACCTCAATAAACACTATTAATCAGTAGAATAGGAGACATGTGCAAGCATTTTTCAACTACAGTATGTATTTGAAAAAGAAAAAGGACAACATTAGTGAAATACGTGCATTAGCACTAATGCTAGCTGAAAGCACATATTCACAATATTGTCACATCTCCCATGATGCCTTGCATGAATATGTGCTAAACTTCTGCTGGAGAGTAAACAGCTGTAATAAAGTCTTTAAGCTCAGTGTAAACACCAAAACTGAGCAGTACCCTACCTCACCCTTCTACCATAGAAGATTAAATATCTGAAGCAGCAGCATTTCTGGGTTTTTATCAGACTCTCTCCAAATAAATAGAAATAAAAGTGTGTGTTGTCATGGAAAATGTTCACTTTAATATGTGATCCCATTATCATGGAATCACTGAATTATTCAAGGTTGTACTTTTGACCTGTTGTTCATTTTTGCCAATACAACTCTAAATGAGAATACATTATACGGTAAAAAATACTGTAAAAATATAGCCAGGTTACAACAGTAAGATGCTGTTTTGGGTAAAATACAGTAATACTGTGAATAGCAAGGCTTTATTCCAATTATTACTGTATATTGATGACATGTGAAACCAATAAATAAATTCACAGTACAGTACTGTATTTTCTCTAAGATGCCTTCAGCCCCACAAATGGTCAGAATGGTCATAAACAAGTTAGGCTGCTAAAATTATTTTTGTTTTGCTGTGAGTGGAATTTTAGATTGATTAACATCACTACAAGTAATTAATTACTTTAATTAAACGACAGCAACATTGTGGTGTCTCCCATGAGCAGGTCAGTAGTTCATGCAAATTAGCTTTGCATAGGCTCATGGGAGTGCATATGTCACTCTGTTTTTGCATTGTTTACTGTATATTGTGTTGTTATTCATTGTTTAAGTGTAAGTAGTAGTAGTAAATTTTATTTTGGTTTATTTGGGGAAGTTTAAAAGTGTTTTTGTGCAGTTACTATACATGTGAATAGCTATAGAGATGACTTAGCTGTTTATTTTAACATTTTATAAAAACGTTTGCAAGGCTTTATTGTTAAAGAGTAAAACTAAAGCAGATGTTGAGGAAAAAACATGTTCTCTTCATTGACTTGTTGGAACAATATGTTTCAAAATTGAAGAACCCAAGAAGAGAACAAAGAGATTTATAACAGCCGAAGTAAAAACAAAGCCGGCATAATGGTCAGTGGAATAAATATACAGGAATGTACTGTTAATTTACAATAGAGGCACTGTAAAATAATGGTAACATGCTTGCATGTACTGTACAATTACCAGTTATTCAATTGTAGCATACTGTAATTTAATATACAGTTAAATACTGTTAAAATAAATGACAGTAGATGCACTGTAAAATAACAGTAAGATGCTTGCATCTCTGCTGCCTGTATTTTGCTGTAAATTTACAATACATTTTACAGTTTTATTTGGAATTTATTAGAAATATCAATACTACTACTACTACTACTACTACTACTACTACTACTAATAATAATAATAATAATAATAATAAATAATAATAATAATAATAATAATAATAATACATTTTATTTGTAAGACACTTTACATTTCAAGGAAACCTCAAAGTGCTACAGCAGGAAATAAAATAAAATAAAATAAAAATTCATTAAAATAATAAATAAATGAATGAATAAATAAATAAATAAAATTGATTTTAAAAAACAACAACAGGAATACCAATATCTACACACCAACAGTACAAATTTCCTAGTCAGTCAAATGTCAGTAGTTAATAGAATAAAACAAAAAATAGTGTGACGATGTTGGCTATTGCACAAAGACAAATCCACTCTGGCATGTGTGAGTGTGTGTTGAGCAGTAGTCGTAGTAGTGATGGTTCGGGTGGGGGGGACTACCATCTGATGGAAAGTCCCATAATCAATCAGTGAGTCACTTTTCAATTTTTCATATTGATATAATCGTTGCGCAGAACACATTAACATTGAGGAAAGATAATGGGGGGAGTATTTTGAGAGTAAGTGAGTGAGTGAGCAAGTCCACAAGCCTTGAATGACAAATGTGCTGTACATACCAAACAGAGCCAAGGAATAAATATAGAGGCATGAAAAGTGTGATTAGAAAAATAAATAGAGTGTAAAGGAACGTAATGGAGACGGGACGGTGGTACTGCATCGCTCACGAAAACACATTTGCAAACAAAAAAAGGGGGGGGGCTGCATATTAAGTACATTCATATTTGTGGTAAATTAACTGTTAATATATTCATAGCCTGATTTACACCTACATTAGCACTTGTATACAGGGTGGGAGGGGGGTTAGAAGTGTAAGTCACTCTTATGAACATATGTAGTGAGTGTTCTATGGCTCAGTGCACCACACACACTCACACTTTCATTCTATGCAGTGTACCATAGCTACCGAGCCCTCGGGGATCACAAAGTGTGTTATTATGAGCTTGTGACTTCTGTGAAAGTCAATACAGGTGGATACGCATTAATGTGCTTTATGTCCAGTGATGTAGAACAGATACAGAGGAGTTTTCCTACGGAAATGAATAATATAATAATATTACAAACTGTTTATCCATCCATGGCTGGGAACTGGCCTTGCAGAATGGCCCACCTGCTAGTCAACTTGTGCATTGGTTATGAAGTGTTGTCCAGCTCCTGACAGCCAAACATCCTGTCTTCTGTTTGGGTCTTCAAGCTTTTTAATGGCTTGTTCATGATTTCTCTGATTGCATCTATCTTCTTCCTGGTCCTCTTCCACTTACCATCAACAGTTCCAAGCATAACTCTCTTCTTAAGTGAACAGATCTTCAGTTTGGCTATCTGGACTAGTGAAGACTGAGGTTTGATTTGGTCCAGGATCCATTTGTTTTCTTTTCTCTCAAAAGTCCAAAGGCATCAAAATTCTTCCTGTCTTACATTTTATTGCACATCTCCAGAGAAGACCACAGTCTAGACAGTTCCAGTCTTTGAAGAGACAAATCATTGCATATGAAGATCTTCTCCAGTTTCTTCATCCTTAAGTGTCAGTCTGTGACTTCTGGATCAATTTTTTTAGTAATTGATCCAAATAGTCAAAAAATCTCCACCACTTCAGCATTCTCTTCATTCATTTTAAAATTAGTGACCTTTACTGTTGTCATAACTGAAAGCACTAGCATAAGTTTTGTCATGAGAACAGTGACGTCTCCAGAATAGAAAGTCAGGTGGGGCACAATAAATTCTGTGGGCAGCATCCCACTCGTCAGTGAAGCTACACACAAACCTACTTGCTCAATTAATTCAACCACAAACTCATCAATGAAATTACAAAAAGTATAATCTGGTGTTGTGCCAAATTCGGCACCACCACCGTCAGATGCATCCCCTGTTGGGAGACCTACTTAGCAGTGGTATTTCTTTGCCTTTACTTTGGTTATTGTGACCAAAGGAACTTAAATACAACCAATTCCAATCATGAATAAAGGAAATAAACATTTTACTGAGGTAAGATGACTGTCTCTGTGTTATCTGTTAACTTATTAAATTGTCAACGTGATTCATTATATTGTCTTGCTAGCAGTGGCTAACAGTTACTGTGATGTTTTTGAGTGACAAGCTGCGTAGCAACGCTGATACCATAAAAGATATTCACATAAGCTCACATATGCAAATCTTTCCTTTTTTATTGGCTGCTCCCAGCATGGGGCCAGCATAAACACGCCACATAGCTCATTATTCAAATCATTTTCTACTGCTCACTTGTTTAAATGGACGCTGACGGGCCTGCCCCATACCCACTAATGAAATGAAGACCGCTGAAAGTACTGACCATGACCATGACTGCTGAATGAGTAGGCCATGACCAAACATTGTGAAGAAAATTAGTTTAAAAAATGAATGCACTTTCAGTAAAATCTCTCAGTACATGTTCAGAAACATAAATAGGGTCCTACTAAATTCACTGTATAAGATTATGAGTGCAGACTTGAGACCTGCGAACAGCAGTTTCTCTACATAAACATACATACAGTTCACCAGCTTGGGAGGGGGGAATCTTTCCAGTTCACAGCCTAGAGTAAATCGACTTGCCCTGGATAGAGGCATCAGCGGTGATGTGTCTTTCCAGAGTTGACTGTGGTCATTTCGCATCACATTTTGACTTGGCACAGAATACCTCAATAAACCCAGGAAACTTAGTGTATAGATTTGTGTGACCAGTTCCTTGGGAGAGAGGCAACGAACTGGGTGCTTAACATCCAAATGTTGGTCTGAGCAACCCAAATTGGACATTTACAGATTCTGCACTAAACACATAATCAACAAGCAACATCCATCCGTTATCTTATTCGCTTAATCCTGATCAGGGTCACAGTTAGTCCCCTACGCCCTCACAGTGCACAGGGCAGGACATCACAGACTAGCCTAACCTAGGCTACCAATCCATTGCTGGGTACAAGGACAATTTAGAATACCCTGACCTTCATGTTTTTGGAGGAAACTCCACACAGACATGGGGAGAACATGGGAACTCCACCCTGATGGGGATTTGAACACAAGACATCAGCATCTACAAGTGAACATGTTAATCACCAAGCCACTGTGCTGCCCCAGCAAGCACCAATAAAGTGTAGGCTTTTGAATGTCCTCTATGAGTCCATTTTAAACTACATGAGGCTTTGAGGAACCTAGTTGTATCATTAAAACCCATTTGCTAATAAGGCTAATATGCTCTTGGTTCTTTGCCTACCACCAAAACAGCTGCAACCCTGAATTCATGGAGTCTACAAAGTATCTGAAGGTGTCTCGTCGTATCTGGCATCAATACATTAGCATCAGATTCTTTGAGGTTTTGAGGGTAAACCTCAAACTGGACTTCTCAAAAGCACCTCACAATCCTTGAGCCACTACAAAGGTGCTCCAACCCAATCATTAAGGCTCTTATTAAACTGCACACTTGCATCATTTTCTCCAGCCTTTATCACATCGTCAACCATCGAAGATATCCCAGACCTTCACAGGCATCATTATTACAAGTTAATCAACGTTATTCACTTCATCTGTATCAATCTTGTGGTTGATCGATGTATAAGTGATTGCTATTGTGATCATATTTGCATATATTGTTTCAGAGCTGTCTGTATCTTTGTTATTCTAGATTGAGCCCAATGTTTTAGGGAAGAAATACATCACCTCTATCCCATAATCACACATAATCGCCCCACTAAGCCATCTGTATCATTTTTCTCTGCTCTCTAGTTAAACTGCAGCATCATCCACGGCAGAACTGTGCAATCAAAATCTGATTAGCTAATTAGATTTTCCAAAATTCCAGAGATAATTACAAAATAATTGAATCTGAATTTCCACCCACCTCCCGAAAAACAAATGTTTCCACTCTTGGATCAGCTGAGGAGAAGTAAGCCTGACCTCCACCGACCTGGTTTTAATTTATTTCTCCAAGCAAATCTATTTCTCAATATTAACAATGTCATGTGACCTTTTCCAATATTGCTGGGTTTCTGGATGGTGCTGCTGCACATGTTGCATTACATTTAGGAAGAGAGCATTTCCTCCACCCCTTACCCTCAGTGGAAGATGCATATATCTCTACTAGAGATAAATACGGATGAGGGAGACGAATGAAGAGAGGAATAATCCGATTCTCCCCCTCCCCTCCCTCTGTGTGATAGCACAGGTTATTAATGACCTCCGGGTGAGGCCTGCTGGACCACACAAGGCCAGAACATGTAGAATGGGTGGGTTTCTGCTGGACTTGTTTGCAAATACAAATACATTATTGGGACAGATAATAGGTTGTGTCAGAATAGCCCAATAGTTCCAATATTATTAGCAATTGTTTATTTATTGGTGTGGACCAATTTTGTGGTGTGGTATGGAGGTGATCAGCCTGTGGCACTGTTGAGGTGGTATGGAAGACCAGGTTGCTTTAATAGTGGCCTTCAGCTTGTTGGGTCTGCTGTCTTTCATCTTATTCATCTTATAGATGCACCTGTAAATGAGCTAAACCATTATTGCATGCCTGTGATAATTACCACTTAATAATAATAATAATAATAATAATAATAGTAATAATAATAATAATAATAATTCTGAGCACATACTAGTCTCCATTTACATACTTTAATTCAAAAAGTTACATTTTCATATATTTGTTATATGTAAATTTTTTGTTTTAATGTTGATGCTGTTTGAACAGTAATTTACTTAAACTCCAAATTAAATGTTCTAATAATTTGAGATTCTGTCATACTGACCTTCATTAAAACAGAAAAAGGCTTGATGTGTCACTTTGTGTGGTAATGAAGATAATTGTTCACCTTTTTTAATTAAATTATGAACAAAAATTATTTTTTTCATGATTTTATAAATTTTTTTAGATGCACTAGTAATTCAATGGAAAAAAATACTTCCTACAAAGGCCAACCATATAAAGGCAACTGTAAATTGCAAACAACGATCAAGAAATTGTTCTAATCTTGACTTTTCTTTGTTTTATTTATTTATTTATTTTCAAAATGTGACAACTGCCTGTTTATAGATATGCAGTGTGGTCCCAGACTTTTGGACCCTCTGCAAATTGTGATTCTTCCGATCAGCCACACTGTCGTTTTTTGTGGGAATGGGAGCATGAGGGTCTCCAGCTCCTGTTTATGCTAATAAAACTTCTCTAAATTGTTTGTATAATGATATTACGGTCATCTTGGAGGCTCCCATGGTAGACATCAATTAAGATGATAAGAGATGGGAAATAAATGGGCCCACAACTCAGCTCGTACAGCCCGCCTGGGCGTCCGGTAAACAGAGGAAGGAAACAGGAAGTGATGGGGCAGGGAGATTTTAAAGGGGGGTATAAATCGCTGTGACACTGTGCAGTATTCTCCCAGCGGCCCATCTCTCAGAACAAAGGGAAGATTAGTAGCTTCCTGCATTGAAATAGGGAGCAGCGATGGATGCGATGGTAGTGCTGACTGCTAAATATAACCATAGAGATGCTAAAGACAAGACCTCGCCAGTACTGCTAGAGTCTGAGAGAAAGATGCTCATACGTGCAGCTGAACGGCGTGTACAAATGAACTGAAACGTGATAGAACTTGATAGTGCTCTTGGTTTAGCTCTGTTGATGTAGTTTCTGGGCTTAGATGTTGATGGAGGCCAGATATGCACAGGATGATGAAAAATTCTTGGTGTTTTTGGAGACGTTTCATTGGACAAAATTAGGAAAACCAGCATAGTTTCTAGACTCTATTTAGAGCAGGTTTCTTTATCAAAGGGATGTCTGTAATTAGACATTTTACTCTTAAAACTAGTTTGCTATAAAATTACTGCAGGACAAGTTTTCTGAGCTGTGTATTGGCAAGAAGTGGCGATATAAAATGTATACAGGGAATTCAATATATTGCGATACTGTAAGCACATCAATATGTAATGTTTTAAAACTAATTCTAAAAAATGTCAGTGGTGAACCCTTATTCTGCTTATTGACATTGAAGTGGAAGAGTCTAATGGCTGAAGAGAGATTACAGTACTGCCATCTATTGTTTGGAGGTTTAAACACAACACAAAATGAACTACCTTTAAATGTATTAGCCCGCCTCCAAAAATGAAAATTTCATGAAAAAGTTCATTTCTGCTCATAATTTGATACAAAAAAGCTAAACTGAGTTACATGATATGTTCATGACATGTAAAGTGAGACATTTTAAGATGTTTAAAATAAACTTTTTTTTAATAAAAAGTTTTATTTTTGTTTTCTGACTGTTTGAATAGTAATTTCAACTCCAAATAAAATATTGCTGATTTTCATGAAGCTGTATTGATCAACTTCAAAACAAAAATGGCTTGAATTGTGTAATGAAAATAAAATAAAAAAGTTTGTCTTTAAGAATTAAATTATGAACTTTTTCACAATACTTTTTTTTTTTTAATAAAAAGCTTTATTTTTGTTTTCTGACTTTTGAAAAGTAATTTTAACTTCAAATAAAATATTTCTGATTTTCATGAGCTGTAAGCTGTAGTGATCAACTTCAAAACAAAACTGGCTTGAATTGTGTAATGAAAATAAAATAAAAAAATAAGAGTTTGTCTTTTAGAATTAAATTATGAACTTTTTCACAATAAATTTATTTTAATGATCAAAAATCAGAGTTTAAACCACCCAGACCAGGCAAATATTTCTGAAAATGTTCTTTCCAAATAAAATGTTAGCACTAAGAAATGACAAGAGGCTGTACTCGAAAATTATAAACATCCAGTGTGATGCCTGGTCAGAAATGGTAAGACGTGGGGACCAGCTGTAGGTAATTCAGCCTTTACACTTCTTAGGGGAGGAGGGAGAAAAACACTGACATGGCCAAATAAAAGATGAGCCCCTGTAAAAGAAGAAATGACCGCATGACCTAATTTAATCTGAATAGGACTAAAGCTGGAATTTTAGTTACTGAGGTTAACATTAACACTGACACAGAAGCACATGGAAATACCCCACAAAGACAGGAATACATGCTAGTATATGTGTGTAGTGATAGCTTGGCTGGGGGAGGACCACCATCTGATGATGGGAATATTCTCTTTTTGTCTCTGTTTATCCATCTGTCTGTCTGTCCCTTCTGTCTTTATAGCATTTTCTGTGAGTGTTTATGGGTATTGGTGTGTGTGTATGTGTGTGTTCTGTGCGCTCCTTGTGGAGTTTTTGGAACAAAAGAAAGTGAACGGATAAAGCATGTCAGATTTCTAAATGGAAGTGATCATGCTACTGGTGAATTATGCAGCCGGGCTAATTGGGAAATCAAATATTGATGAGAGAGAGGGGTTTGAAACAGAGGGAAGGATATAATACGTGTGTGCACTGTTTGAGCCTCGGGGCTGACACTGGCAGACACTAATCCACACCTTCTTTATTCAGTGACAAGGCTAATTCTCTCAATATACAGCTGAGACCAGCCATGTAACCGTAGGAAGCTAAATCGCTCCAGATATGAAGGTGCAGTTACAGTTGAAAGCAGAAGTTTACTTACACTGTATAAAAATCTTAAATCAGACTAAACCTTTGCAGTTTTAAGTCAGTTTTACCAAAATTATTTCTATTTCCTAAATGCCAGAATAATGAGAACGTATTTTAATTACTTTCTATAAAGGCACAAGTTTACATGAACTGCCTTTAAACTGTACCACTTTGACATTTTGGGAATCCTTTCACAAGCTTCTCACAATAGAACTGCCCCATTCCTCCCTCTTCAAACCAGACGAGTTTGAATCCCTGTTATGCTGTTTTCCATCGACGGCTGGGGCCCGAGAGAGCAAAATTGGTTGTGCTCTCTCTGAATGGGTAGATGGCACTCACTCCCCATCACTACTACCATGCAATGTCCTCTGGCTCAGGTGTCTGTTAGCTGATGTATCAGAGCTGAACATCCTGCACTTTCAGCTTTAACCATATTTGTATTGTTTATCAGAGGAATATGTGGAATACATTTAACATTCCTGTTAAAACTCCTGATGACAATAAGTCAACAATAGTCATTTCTACTTACGCAGACGTTTGCACTACATGTGGTCTGTTTACTAAATGTCAATGGTATTGTACATAACTGAACATAAAGTAATCCCTTGTATTAACTAATTGGCTTGACTACTTCTAAAGCAGAATGCGGATGACGTTCTACCACTTCAGAGACTTTTACAAAGCCCCTGTGGTTTAAACGACCACTCAATTTAGTCCCCATGTGAATTTAAACCTGGCTGAACTTGGGGTTGACCAGGGTTGGACTATGAATTTGTGCTAGTTGACTAGTTATTGTAAATAAATTAAAACAATGTATAATAGTATTTGGAACATCTGGGTCACTTCCTCGCTGGGCCTAGATGTAGCAATTTGATGAAAAGTTCAATTAAAGATGACTTTGAAGCTATTAGTAGTATGCGAAGACAACTCAGCATTTGCCATCCAGTAGGAAATAGCAGGGAATTGTTTACATTGTGCGCACATTAATACCACTCCATTTACCTGTCAGTCAAACAGTGTTAACCTAATCAAGATGGCAGATCTCTAAACTTGCACATTCTGGACTAGGACACTGTTTTCCAGATTGTTTTAGAGAGCTTTATATTTCTGTTTCCACACTAATAAATCCTGTGACGTGGCCATGATGACTGGGAGCTTAGCATAGAAGCTAGTTTGAGCATCCCATCATTCCTTTGTTTACACACTAGAAACTACAAAAGCTCAGTCCATACAGACTTTTAGCCCAGTGTTCTCAGTACCCGCTCAGCCGTGGTGCCTAGCTCAGACATCTCTTTCTCCTCAGCTCTCTCATGTGGACCAAAAGAAGTATTTTTAAGTGGCTCCTGGATGTACATCTCCAATTCACTCCAGGTGCAGAGAGTCAGAGGCAATAGCTGGCCCATAGTCCCTTCTTCCTCACCATCTCAATACATTTTTCTGTTAAAAATGGTAGAGGAGCTTGTGCTGTCCCAGTTAACCCTTGAGCTTTGTTTTCTGAAACTTTGTCCTCCTTGGCAAGTTGGCCTAGAGGGAGGAGCCAGAGAAATAATGACCCGCTGCCAACCAAGCAGGCTTAAGGTTGCCAAAAAGGTTCCCAACAGTTTGTACAATCTGTGTGGATAAGAGTTGGCTTTTTTTATTTGTAGGAAGTGCTCCAGTAAATCATCATCTGAGATGATCCACTATACAACTCCTGTTTTTTAAAGATGTTAATGATTCAGCATCTCTGACCCATCAGCAGTTTTAATGGGAATATCATTAGGCACTCTCTCATTTGCACTCTTTCTTCCAGATGTTTAAAAACCACTCATATACATGCGCAGACACTGAATGTAAACAGATCAATATGTCAGACCGTTGTTTCTGGGTTTGTCATTGAGAGCAAATCTATGAGGGGTTTGGTGAGGAAACTGTGGCCTGTGCAGCTGTTCAGATTAGATTTAAAGAACCTAAAAACCTCATGAACATTAAAGAAGCCCCCCCCCTCTAAATTTATTTCCATCCACATCCACCATGTCTATATACACTGCTCAAAAAAATAAAGGGAACAGTTAAACAACACAATGTAACTCCAAGTCAACCACACTTCTGTGAAACCAACCTGTCCAGTTAGGAAGCAACACTGA